>CABHPP010143934.1:0-23091 GCA_902168425.1 Peromyscus attwateri
GTTGTGTTAGCAACTAGTGGACAGAAAGTAATTACAGAACGTGAATGGAAGTTTTGGTCCCACCAGCAACTCCCAAATACCTGGCAGCCACTTCCCAAATAATTGACTTGGAGGCTTAACATTACTTATAAATGCTTGGTCGATGGCTCAGGCTTATTACTAGCTAGCTCTTACATCTTAAGTTAACCCGTTTCTATTAATCTGTGTATTGCCGTGTGGCCATGGCATTACCAGTCTGCTGGCATGTTGCTGCTTGGACAGCTGGCTGGTGTCTGCCTTGACTCTGTCCTTCTTTCTTCCTGTATTCCATTTGGCTTTCCTGTGTAGCTGTACTCTGCCTGGCTATAGGCCAAATCAGCTTTATTTATTAACCAATGAGAGCAACATGTATTCACAGCATACAGAAAGAAGGCCCCATGGCAATAGAGCATCAGAGGGCTTCTGGGAGAGATGGAGAGACACAGGAAGTAGTAGGGTGGGGTTTGGAGTGATGCAGTCTTTTCTGGTTTGGTGAAGTGGGAGCACAGGGATTTTCTGAAACACCAGCAAGGAGGGAAGATTAGCTAATTGCTACCCAGCCTCTCTGAGCTAGCAGGTTTTCACCCCAGCCTTTGAACCTTGAGTTTTATTTATAAACAGAGTGATAGAGACTTAGTTAAAGCTACCTTTAGTGGCAGTGATAGAGCTGGTGCCTGCGGGAACAGGATTCCAGCTAGGCTGTGGCCTGAGTGGCTAGTCTGCTGCTAGAGAAGCAGGTTGGTAACTGTGGAGTCGCAATTGCCTGGCTGAAATAGCAGTAGATTAAGGCGTAGCCACTGTGCGGAAGTTAAAACAACAAATCACTTTAATCAATTTTCTTCTTGTTTTGTGTAGCTGGCACATAAAATTTCATGAGGGGTTGCTTGAAGGAGGCTTATCATTTATTTCTTTTTACCTGTAAACATCACCATGCAGTGGAAACATGTCACCTTGCTCTTGATTCTGACATGGTGTTCTCAGTTCCATTCTTGTGTCTGATTGGTGTTCATAGTGTCACTTCCTGGCTGAAGTCAGGTCTATTTTCCTATTGGTTCTGACCCTGTGAATCATGCTGTTCCAGCGAACAGTCCTCTAGCGTCTCCTTCATTCACTTTCCTTCTTCCTTTACTTCCTGGGATGAAATATTACCCATAATCCTTCCTGCCTTCCATGTCAGTTGTTACCTGGAGGCAGCGTCTGCTATAGATACATGCTGGGCTTTGGTAAGGCTCCAACCATACCATAAGAAACGTGGGGAGTGATGTCTCTAGGTGGATTGCCACCTCGGGAGAGGGACTCGCTCACTTTTTGCTAACATAAACTCTCATCTTCTGATCAGAGGGAAGACATAGATGTTATTATTGTTGTTGTTGTTGTTGTTGTTGTTGTCAGTCCACATGTCTCCTCTCTTGGTTTTCTGGTACCAGGTTCAGTTTTTCTTTGAGAGAACCATCCTTTCTCTATTCTCAAGGGCAAGTATCAGGGTGGGGAAAATAAAATGGAAATTGCAAAACAAAAACCAAAACCCTAAAACCCAAAAAACCTCATTTTCCTGAAGTGCTGTCTTTTTGCAAGGTTAGAAACACAAAAGAAGTGGTCAAAAGGAATGCTTTGCATATTTTTGCAGTTCCTGCTGATGGAACCCAACAATGAGTTTGATGTGACATTCTGTCCCCCTGCTTTGGAAGGGGCCCCTCAGCACCGGGGAGGAAGCAAGGGGCTCTGGTAAGGTCAAAGCATTGAATGTGCCCTTGGCTGTGTTCAAAGATGGGATGCAAGCCAGGGAGAGCTTGGAGGCCATCATATGAACCCTAAGATCCAGTTAGCTCAGGCAACCTAATAACAGACAGCCAAAGGCTTGGAAGAAATGAATCCTAATAACATTGTTCATACCCTTGGATTAAGTTCTGACTGAACTATGATCTTCATTTTAATTGCATTTCTGTCATCCATCTAAGTTGTTTGGTGAGAAACAAAGACACCCTGGCTGGTAGGGTAGCTGGGGACTGTATTGCTTCTCCACCCTTTTTTGATTATTTTATTACCTGTGTTTCTATCATTAGATGCTGTATGGACCACCAATTATTTCTCATTCCTACTTTAACCATCTTAGAATTAGTCAAAATTCTTTGTAAAATTTTTATAGTGCAAAAATACTCATCCCCAGGTTATTGGTTTTGATTCTTTGGAGTGCTTAGTAGGGGACTGAGTTTGTAAGTGATTGGTAGTCAGCCATGCTATATATAGGTTGGGTCAGTGATGATTATCATTTTCTTATCATCAAAATCTTTCCCAGTCATCCTGTCTGTCTCCCTTACTAATTTAGAGCAGCTTACACTGATGATGGGGTTGCCCTATCATGTAATAAAGAATCAGAAGTGAGCGTGGTAGGGCTGGCAGAGGGGTACTGTCATGGCATCGTTACTGTGATGGCGTCAAGCACCTGGTTTCATCTGACTTCTCGCTCAGTTATGCCAGTGTGGGTTACCAACCTGAAGATCCTAGGATCTTGACAAAAAAAGTTCAGGTAGGAAAGAAAAAGACCTAGGAACAAACATCACATGCAATTTATCGAGTCTTTTAAATAATCTTTTCAGAAATCCCACCTGGTGGCTTTGACCTCCTTCGGTTACCTTCAATTGTTGCATGGTTACCCTTAGCTGCAAAGGAGTCTGGGAAATATAATTTCTCAGTTGGGGGCATGGATGTTCCAAATAGTATTCTTTTAGTGTGGGAGGAGAGAATGGGCATTGTCTGGGCCAGCTGGCAGCCTCATCTCTAAGGAGAATAGGCATGAAAAGTCTCATTCACAAAGCTCTTAACACTCTTCCTTAACACATGAACAGTTTGTATCTGTCCTGTATGTTTTTTGGCTATCAATATTCTCTATGATGTTTGTGGCAGGCCTTCTGTCTCTTTTCTATAGTTCCCTGTTTCCTAAATTTGCTGAAGCTCAACTGTACTCTTTTGTTGAATGATACAAGTAGAGTATATGCTTCTCTTGGCAAAAACAGTATTTTATATATTTAGAACATGGTTCAATTAGTGTATGAGGTAACTCTACTGGCCCTGAATAAAACTGTCAGGAACTTTTACATTTACTTATTATGCAAATGTGTATAGGCACACATGTGCTATGGTGTGTAGATGTCAGAGGACAAATTGTGGGAGTTTGTTCTCTCTTCCCACCATGTGAGTCCCCAAGATTGAACTCAGGTTGTGAGGTTTAGTGGCAAGCACCTTTACTCACTGAGCAATCTCAGCAGCCCTAATTCTTAAGCCAACTGCTAAACATAGTAATCATTATAAACTGTGCAAATTTATAATGAAATAAATTATAGTCATAAGCATCATAATGACATTTTGGTCAACAACAGACCATACATGGTGGTGGTCCCATGGATTAGTGCATTTAGTGACACTGTAGCCATCTACTTGATATAAGGACACTGTTATGATGTTTTTATGGTAATAGAATTGCCCAATAATGCGTTTCTCAGAATGCATCTCCAGCCTCTTCAACAAATAGTGCTGGAAATGAAGCAGAATAATGAAGCTAGATCCCTCTCATCCTGTACCAAAGCAATCTAAAGAGCATCGAAGACTTTAATGTAGGACTCAAAACCCTGAAACTGTTAGGAAAAAGTCATTGGGAAAGCACTCTAAGATACAGATATATACACAAGGATCTTCCGAGAAGGACTCCAAAAGCTTAGGAAATAATATGAAGAAGCAGCAGATAGGAACATGTGATTTAAACAGCCTTTCCACAGCACAGAAACAGGGAAGAGACAGCCCCCAGAATGGGAGAACAATACTAGCAAGATGTCTGGCAAAAGATTAATGTCTAGAATATATAAAGAAACAAAACTAAGCAAAAATCCCCATAGCACAATCAGTAAAGGGTTAATAAAATAAACAAACGGACAGCTCTTGAAAGAGGAAGTGTACAAACCATGAAGCCAGTGAGTGTGAAAACATTTCAGTATCCTCAACCATCAGGGAGACACAAATTAAACCTATATTAAGATTCTATCTCACCCCAGTCAGAATGACTTCCATTAACAAAGCAAACAAAAGCAAATCTTAGTAAGGATGTGTAGAGAGAGGAGCATGTGTACGCTGCTGATGGGACTGTAAATTGGTGCCACAACTATGGAAGTCAGCATGGCAGCTTATCAACGAACAAACAAGCAAACAAGCAAATAAACACAAAACAAAACCCCACTAACAATTACCATACAGCCCAGCTATACCACTCCTGGCTGTATACCCAAAGGATCCTAAGTCAACATACCACAGAGATTTCTGCACATCCATGTTTATTGCAATATACTCTTTTCACAGTAGCTAGGTGATGGAGTTAGCCTAGGTGCCTGTCAACAGATGAATGGATACAGAAAATGTGTATATATACACAATGGAGTTTTATTCAGCTGTAAAGAAGAGTGAAATGATGCTGTTTGCTGGAAAATGGGCAGAAGATCATCATATTAAGGACAGTCAGATACAGAAGGCAAATAGCACATGTTCCCCTCTGTAAACATGTGCTAGAATTCTTCACGATTGTACAAACCATCTATCTATGTCTAGATCATCTATCTCATCTATTCATCTATCTGTCTTCCTGTCTGCCTGCCTATCTATCTATCTATCTATCTATCTATCTATCTATCTATCTATCTATCTATCTATCCATCCATCCACCCATCCATCCATCCATCCATCCACCCACCCACCCACCCACCCACCCACCCACCCATCCATCCATCCATCCATCTATCATCTATCTATCTATCTATCTATCTATCTATCTATCTACCCATCCATCCATCCATCCATCCATCCATCATCCATCTATCTATCTATCTATCTATCTATCTATCTATCTATCTATCTATCTATCTATCTATTATCCATTCATCTATACATCCATCTATCATCTATCTATCATCAATCTATCCATCTATCTATCATCTGTCTGTCTGTCTATCATCTGACACAAAAGCAGAAAAGAGTCAAGAAAAGGGAGAGACCATTGAGGGAAAAAGGGAAGTGGGGCCTCCATATTGATTTCCAGGGTGGGCAGACCCATTTACACACCATCAGCAGTGTATAAGACCAATAACGGGAGGGGTGACAGGGGTCAAAGCACATGATAGACATAAATGAAATCATCTATGGGAACCCAGCACCACTATGGATATAGGCTGACCAAAATTAAATAAAAGTCAAAATGTAAAACGACTGTCTTTCATCTCTGCAGATTTGAATGAGAAGCCCCCTTCATAGGGTCAGATATTTGAACACTAATGGTTTCCAGTTCGTGGCACTGTTTGGGGAGGTTTAGGTGGTGCAGCCTGGCTGGGTAAGCACATCACTGGGGGCAGACCTTGAGTGCTCATAGCCTCATCCTGCTTCCAGTTTACTTTCTCTGATTGGTGCTTATGGTTGAGGATAGGACCTCTCAGCTTCCTCCTCCTGTGTCCATGCCAGCGCACTGAACTATAAGTCCGAGTAAACTCCTTTTATTAGTTACATTGGTCATGTTTTATTTCCATAGCAATAGAAAAGCAGCCAATATTCCATTATCAAGTGATACATGACAGTATATTAAAAACAAAGATAATAAATATTCAAATTATCCCTTCTTCCTTATTCTAGTTTTTCTCTCTTCAGCGGAAGTCATTGTGTTTACTTTAATCTGTGTGGTGAAAGTTATAGTGTGTCATTGTTCTTTCTCCCCGTTTTGTGGTCGGTGGCATGCTGGTAGCTAGAAAGGCCTCTTCTGGCAGTGGTGACACCTTGAAAATCAGCAAGGACTACCAAACCACAAGGTACTGTTTTGCTGATTGTCTCTTTTCATATCATGAGTGCCTAACCCACAGCCCATGGGCCACATGTAGCCTAGAGTAGCTATGAATGCAGCCCAACACACAATGACAAACTTCCTTAAAACACAATGTGTGTGTGTGTGTGTGTGTGTGTGTATGTGTGTGTGTGTGTGTGTGTGTGTGTGTGTGTGTAACTTGATTGTGTGGTTCTTGTCAAAATACCATGCAAAATAAACATATAGAGGCTCTCACAACCCACAGGTCATGGGCTGGACACCCCTGAATATTTAATGGAAAGCCTATGACAATTCTTCTTTGACCAACTGGGCCTAGAGAAGCCGACAGGTTGTCCAGCTGATGTAGACATAGGAAAGTGGTAGAGAAATTGCTATTCATGTAGACTCCACATCTGCACATTATCTTTAATTGTTTTCTTGTAATAGGACAAAACAGTTGAGAAATGTTCTTGGCAGATCTGGGTGTACATAACCATGTCTGAGGTTAGTCAACGGTGAACTTGACCCTCAGGAATCTTTCTCCTTCACATTGCTCCACCACGATGAACTGGAAATATGCCTTTACATTTCTTGTTGTACGTTCAAGCACTCACTGTCTCCTCCTGGCACTGTTCTCATTTGCATATGGTTTTTCTTCTCACCTTAAACACATGCACACTTCCTGAGAACAAATCAGATTCCCAGAGATAATATGTTATAGTACAAACCTGCAAATAGAGGAAAGAATGTTGATAATTAGATTATCATCTGTGAGGCTTTTGTTCTTCAAGTATTTCACAGGATCACACAGAACATAGTTCGCTCATCTTCATTCCTCTCCATGCCCCATGCATTGTGCCCCTGTCTTTCCACTGAAGAATAACAAAGACAAGCAAACAGCATGCACTCATGAAGGAAGCATTCGGTGACAGAGCTATAGGTCATCAGGGCTTCATTAACTTATTGTATGAGTTACTGGCCACTTCTTCGCTCACTGACTAGGCTGCAGGAAGCTTAGTTTTCTGTCACACCACTCTTCTTCCTGAAGCAATAAGCCACTTACTTTTTGTGATCATATTTTTACTTGCTTGTGTTTTTAAAACAGAGTCTCACTATGTAGCCAGGTTGACTTGGGACTTCTTGTCTCTTGTCTCAGCCTCCTGAGTGCTGGACCAACACTGGCTTCTGACCAGCGATTTTGTTCAGATTTATTTTTATTTATGTGGTTATGCATGTGTCTGTGTGAGTGAGTGCCATATGTGTGTGCATGCCCACACAGGTAAGAAGAGCATGTTGGAGCCTTTGTAGGTGGAGTTATAGGCAGTTGTGAATTGCCCAGTGTGGGTTCTGGGAACCAAAGTCTGGTCCTGTGGAATATCAGAAAGTGCCCTTAACCATCTCTCGTACTCCAATTGTGACCATATTTTTAAAGCTTTTCTCCAAGTCCTAAAAACAACCAGTAGTGCATTCCTCTGTGGACCCATGTGACTATTTGCCTATCTCTTCTGTGGTTTTGGTGATTTGGTGACTATTTCTTTATATACTGGTTACAGGTGTGTCTAATATAAAGTCTTCAGGCTCCATGCGCCCTAGAATAGATATGAATGCAGTCTAGCACATTTGTAGACGACAATATCTTATTGTAATGCCAAAAAGTAGACACCCATGATGTTCTTATCTGAAAGTCACTAGCTGCATATGGCTCTTTATATTTCAATTAATTAGAATTAAAGCAAACAAATATTAACTTAATCTGTTCCATTAGTCATATTTCAAGTGTTCCATCACCAGAGATAGTTAATGGCTACTATATTGGTCATAGAAGATGCAAAATATTTTATATATTTTGTGTAATAATAGGACATTCCATTAGACAGATTTAATTTAGGCTATGAGTTTTGTATTACTAATCTTTTTATTCCCCATCTTTACTGAAGTACCTACAATAGAGGGTTCAGTGAACGCTGTTTAAAAACGAGTAAAAGAATAACAAAGAATTCCTTCAAGAGGTTCTAGTACAAAACTGGGTGGCTTCATTGCTCTGGGTCCCAGGTAGCAATGATGTCAAATGGCTTATATTATGGCCCAGAAATCAGAGAGTGACTGGAGAGACTCAGCTTCCAAAATCTTCTTAGGGGGTATTTTCTTGTCTCCAGTAACATAAGCCCTGTCTCCACAGGGCTCCGATTTCCAAAGATTGTCACTTCCCAATAGTCCTATTGGGACCCAAAGTGAGGATCAAGTTTTTAAGCCACGGGCTTTGGGAGACACTGCGCTATTCAGATCAGAGGAATGAAGACACTGGTGATGATGGTGGCAGTAATGATGCAGTCATGATAGCGGTGATGATGATGATGGTGATCATGGCCACATTGGCAAGCATTATTGGTTGCCTAATTCTTTTCTCCTTGTCCGTCCCTTTTCTTACTTCTCACAGCCTTCAGCTACTCATTGTTGGTAATGCTCTGAGTTTTCTTCCTTTCTTGACCACCTAAGAAAAGTGGACTTCTTCCCAGCTTCAGGGTGCAGATCATTCTTGGTCTAGGTGAGTTATAGTGATCTACCCTTTGCTGGTGATTTGCTAGATTTTGGTAGTGCTCATGACTCATTTTTGACCTATAAGAATTAGGATGATTCTACTCAGACATTCCTAGGAAAAACTTCTCATTGATAAAAAGAGAGTCAGGAGGCAGCATGACTATTATTATTGACTGTCCGTTGTCACCTATCTGTCATGTCTGAAATGCTCCAGCCATCTTCAGTAGAGGTATGGAAGACCAAGAATGGCAGACTAGGGAGAAAGAACTATCCCAGAGGCCAGAAGATGTTATTATGTAGCTTAGATAAGTGACCCAGAGCTGCCCCATCCTTGAGTATCTAGTTATGTGATACAATAAAGTTTTTTATTGTACAGGCTTCTGCCTGTTGGATTCTCCATTACTTCCAGCTAAAAGAATCTTAACTGATTTAATGCTTCTTCTATCATAAAGGTTATGATCCTGAAAAGCCATTCATTCTTTGGCACATTCAATAAATATTAATGGAACTGGTACATGACAAGCATTGCTAGGTGCTGAGGGTACAGTAGAGAGGAGAAAAGAAGGATCTGACAGTATGGGCTGTGCTAGGGACGGAAACCCCGTGACTGGGGTGTAGTGAGTGCAGGGAAGCATTCAGCTAAGAGAGAGGCTCGGGATGGAAGTATGCATGGAACTGCAGGTCACATTGAGGATTTTAAATTTTATCCTATAAAGGGTAAGACACATTGAAGAATTTCAAAGGAGGTAGACATGGTCAGAATCACATTTTTAAAAGACAGCCTGGCTTCTTCACGGAAAAATCACTGCAGAAAGTCTAGAGTGGAGGAAGAAAAGACAACCTTATGAAAGTCCAAGTGGAAGGTGAAGTTGATTCAAACAAGGCAGTGGTCACAGAAACAGAGGCTATTTTGTGACTTTGCTTGTAATGTAGCAGAGGAATTGTTAGGTATGGTAGTCAATTAGGCCTGGGTAGTGAGGGGAGAAGTTGCATTGGAAGATTGTTGGTACACTTTTTGAGATAAGGACAATTGAGAAGTTCCAAATGTTTAGTCTTACACAAAAGTTAAGCACGAGATAATGAAGTCATTCAAGAGGTAATATTATGAAGGAGTTTAGAGAAACAAGATAGCATCTCTAACAGAAGACGCCCATGAGGAGGTAAAGAATTTAAGTTACCCAATATTCCACTCAAACAATATATTTGTAACTTACAGTCAACTTTTTGTTCCTGACCACCCCAAACATACAAATTCAGGATGTATAATTATAGTATTTTAAGGCATTGGTGGTGCATGCTTTTAATCCTAGCACTTGGGAGGCAGAGGCAGGTGGCTCTCTGATAGTTTCAGGGCAGCCTGGTCTATAGGGCAAGTTCCAGGACAGCCAGGTCTATACAGTGAAACCCTGTCTTGAAAACAAAACAAATCAAGACACCACAAGAACCAACCAACCAACCAACCAACCAACCAACCAACCAACCAACCAAAAACCATAAAAAGGAGCAAAATGTTGTGTCTGGGCTTCTAGTGACATGAACCATTTTTAAAGCTACTTCCATTGGCAGAGCCCTCAAAAGGACCTCAAAGTTTGCTTCTTTTACTTATCTTCATTGGTATAGGTCTAAGCCAGGACATTATATTTCATCTGAATCAGTACCACAGGCTTCTATCATGTTCTGGTTGAGATGCTCATAAGACAGTTGGTTATGGGGGCCTGGGGCCAGAAGAAAGTCTGGGATTACAGACATAAGTTTAGAGCGATCAGAGTGGGTTACTGGATGAGCAGTCAGGCAAGGGTTCTAAGAAAACAGAGAATGTGTGCAGGAAGATAAGGCTCAAACCAGTGAGATGCTCAGGTTGAGACAGCACTGCTTGGAAGACTACACATGAATAAAGAAAGCCAAGTAAGTAATAAGAACTGCGTGGTATTGGCCTAAAAGCAGACATGCTAATCAATGGAATGGAATTGAAGACACAGACAAAAAATGGACAATTGTGGACAAGGTTTTTGATAAAGAAGCCAGAAATACTCACTGGAAAAAAAAAACTTTAACAAATGGCGCTGATCAGACTGGATGGCTTCATGTAGAAGACTCCAAATAGGTTCATATTTATTGCCCTCCACATAACTCAACTTCAAATGGATCAAAGACTTCAACATAAGGCCAGATACCCTGAATCTGATGGAAGACAAAGTGGGGAATAGGCTTGAACTCACTGACACAGGAAAAGATGTTCTAAACAGAGCATCAATAGTGCAGGCACTAAGATCAACAATTAATAAATGGGAACTCATGAAACTGAGAAGCTTCTGAAGGCAAAGAACACCAACCTTTGGACAAAGTGGCAGGCTACAGAATGGGAAAAGATTTTTACCAACTATTCATCTGATAAAAGGCTAATATCCAAAATATGTAAATAACTAAAAAACCTAGCTTTTAAGAAAACAAATAACCCAATTTAAAAAATGGGGTACAGATCTAAATCAAGAATTCTCAAAAAAGGAAACTCAAATGGCTGAGAAGCACCTAAAGAAATGTTCAACCTTATTAGTCATCAGGGAAATGCAAATTAAAACTACTTTGAGACTTCATCTCAAACTGGTCAGAATGGCCAAGATCAATGAAACAAGTGACAGTTCATGCTGGCAAGGACGTCTCTAACTCCTCCATTGCTGGTGGGAATAAGAATGTGTACACCTACCTTGGAAATCAGTGTGGTGGTTCCTCAGGAAGGTGGGAATAGATCTATTTCAAGATCCAGCTTTCCTACTCTTGGGCATCTACCCAAAGGATTATATATTCTATCACAGAGACACTTGCTCCACCATGTTCATTGCTGCTCTCTTCACAACAGGCAGAAATTGGAAACAGACTAGATGCCCCTCAACAGAAGAATGGATAAAGAAAATGTGGTACATTTACACAATGGGATATTACTCAGCTGTCAAAAAATGAAATCATGAAATGATAGATGGGTGATAGATAGATAGATAGATGGGTGGAACTAGAAAAAAAAATCATCATGAATGGGGTAACCCAGGCAGATACAAAAAGACAAATACGGTATGTAGTCGCTTATCTGTAGATGTTAGCTGTCAAGCCTTCAAAAAGCAGACTACAATCCATATAACCACATTTAGGTATAGAGTAAGGGACAAGGGGAGGGTCAGATCTTCTTAAAAAGGGAAAATATAATAAAATAGTTGTGGACAGATGAGGAGTGGGGACTGGAACAGGAGGATCAATTGCAAAGAGTGAGGAAAGAAAAGTCGAGGGAGGGAATATGCTGAGGGACAGCTGAAACTAGTGTCTATTTGAGGGGTCGTATGCAAACCTAATATAGTAGAAGATTTCTAAAACATATACATGCATGAAAGTGATGTGAATGGAATCACCAAACAATGGGGGAGGTGGAGCCCCCAACTGGACATCTTTCATCAACAAACAAACCTCCCCCCCCAGTTCTGGGAATGGGTTATATCTAATCGAGTCACTGGCCAAAGGGGCCCCATGGGAACTCTCAAACAACCTAGGCTATTGTCAAGGGTATTGGTTGCTCTCCACAAACTGATGGTAAGGACCCATTGGCAAAGACAACATCTGCACAACTCAGTGAACATGGAGAAGTCAAGCTGGTGCCTACCTGGAGCCTTCACCCCTACTGACTAGTGTTCATGGTACTGGAAGGCACTCTGGATGCCACCAAAGGAGAAAGGTAAGCATCAACCCAGCTACAAAACCTTCGATCTACCATGGTGACCTACCTGCAAGATTCACTAGCTCAGTGGTGCCTCAAAGCTTGTGGGAGTAACCAACCAGTATCTGATTGAATTAAAAGGGCCACTCTATGACATGGAACCCACCCCCAATACTGTTCAGGTGTCCAAGAACCTGAGACTAGATACCTAGTCTAGGACCTAGGGGAAAACTAAATACTACTGTTCTAAATAAAAAATAAACAAACAACAACAGAAAAAACAAACAAAAAAGTGGCAATGAAATGACTTTGTTTGTTTGTTTGTTTGTTTTTCAAGACAGGATTTCTCTGTGTAGCTTTGCGCCTTTCCTGGATCTTGCTCTGTAGACCAGGCTGGCCTTGAACTCACAGAGATCTGCCTGCCTCTGCCTCCCGAGTGCTGGGATTAAAGGCGTGCGCCACCACTGCCTGGCTAAAATGACTTTTAACGACATTCTGCTATGCTCATAGATCAGTGTCTTGTTCAGCCATCATCAGAAAAGCTTCCTCCTGCACTAGATGGGAACTAATACAGAGACCCACACTGGAAAATGAGATATCTTGAAACACTCAGTCCTAAGTGGGATGTCTCCATCGATTTCCTTTCTTCAGAGTTCAGGGAACCCTACAGAAGAGGAGACAGAAAGACCTTAAGAGACAGAGGGGATAGAGAACACCAAGGAAACAAGGCCTTCCAAACACAGCAGGACAGAGGAAAATATGAACTCACAGAGACTGTGGCAGCATGCACAGGACCTGTACAGGTCTGGGCCAGATGGGGTCCCAGTGCTGGAGAGGGGAAGTGGACACATGACTCCATCCCTAACCCGGAAGCTATCTCCAACTGATAACCATTTGCAAATGAAAAATTAGTTTTTTCTAATGGAGTCTCACTGGGTATACAGACCACTCTTAAGGGCAGGCCCCATGCCAAGCAGTAGATGGCCAGCTGAATGGCATTTGTTGCGGTTCTTTGTCTCATAATGCTTTGGCAGGACTGTTTTTTTTTGGGGGGGGGAACCTTACAGATTCTTTTTGTATATGTTATGGTTTTGTGTTTTTATAGGATTTTTGTGTTTATGTGTATCTGTGTCTATAATTGTTCTTGTGCTTTTTTCTCTGGTTTTCTTTCCTTTTTTCCTATTCTGGTTTGTTTTTATTTTATCTTATTTTATTATCATCATTATCATTTTAGATGCCTGTTTGTATTCTAATGAGAGGGGATGTAGGGAAGTTGAGAGGATCTGGGAGGATTTTGGGGAGGGGAAACTGTAATCAGAATATATTATATGTAAAAATGTATTTTCAATAAAAATAAGAAAGAAAACCAGGGGCTGGAGAGATGGCTCAGTAATTAGGAGCACCCATAGGGCAGCTTGCAACTATCTGCAACTACAGTTCCAGGGGATCTAATACCCTCTTCTGGCTTCCTTACACACAAAATAAAAATAAATATTAAAAAATAGAACAAATATTGAGTATAATTACTGAAATAAACATATAGATTAGATAAAGAATCTGTTCAAGTCTTCAAAAACAATGTGGTATATTGTCATTTAATCAATGTAGCTTCAATACAGTGAGCTGTGCGTGTGATTGGTGGTGGGTGAGGAGGGTTCATGCTGAAATGTCAGGCTAATTCAGCCTACTGTCACTCCGACATGCTACACAAAGTGTTTAAGGGTATGCTGTTACTTGATTTGCTTGAATTCATGTTGTTATAGAAATAATCTGTCTTCTCAGTGAGAATTCACTCTGCACAATTAGAGATTAATGAAGGAAGAGCTCTTTAATAATAGTGCTCTGTCCAGCTCTGGTTAAGTGCTTAGAGGGGAGCCAGCCTCGAATATAAGATTTTACTAACTTATATACACCTTAGGCTTGTGCACTCCACATAAGCTGTCATGCTTAAATCTCTCTCAGGTCTGGGCCCCAGATTATGTTTTGAACAATTTAAATAAAGACAGGGGACTGCAAGTTTGGCCGCTGGGATCACAGCTGAGATGTTGCCAGAATCATTTCTCAAGTACACTGGTGTTCTTTTTGAATAGTTGTTACCCAGGGTCATCTTGCCCACCTGGAAGAATTATGCTTCTCCTGACTAGAATGCAGGGGACTGACTTAATGGCAGACCGTGGCTTAAGGGTGACTGTGACCATGCTCTGCCCCTTTAAGCTACCCCTTTGATGCATGTTCTTTAATATGGGGATGGACCTAATGACTGTAAGTCATGGTTATCTCCTGTTGTTATGGGAATGGAGACTAATTGGAGATCAATCTTGGTGAATAAACAAACATGCATTAGTAGAAACTTTCTCAGCAACTCTAAACTTCAATTATGGCATAGAATTCTCTTTCTCAGAGTTTCTAACAAGTCTAGTCAGCACACTACTTAGCTTCCAGTCATGTTGGAGGCAGTACTCCTTAACTAAGTTCTACTTTATATGAATTACCATTTCCTAAGCAAGTTTATAAGTAAATCCTTTACAGCATCAGTTTTTACGACTTCAAGTTTCTCCTGCATCATTGTCTGGGGAAATGTTGATGAGGACGAGGGAAACACAAATTCAGGTTCAATGAATAAGGACTGAGAACCCATTTCACAGACGGGGGTTTTAAGAACCCTGGTCTTTGAGATGTCGTTCATCTGGCAGGGCAGTAAGACATGCAGACTAACTGCAGAGCAGAATGGATGTGAAGCCAGGTGGCTTAGGTCCAGGAGATGTGGGAATGATGATGTTTCAGCAGGGGGTGGATGAGAAACAAGGGAGCAGAGAAAGCTCCCTGGATCATGGGAGTTTGTCGTCACTGCAAAAGAAGAATAAAGGGCCGGGATATTTGGCAGTGTATGGTGGGATCCGGAGGGAATGGAGACTGAGTCTAGTAGTGAATCCAAAGCTTTCGTGAGTTCTGACAGATGCAACTTCAGATTCAGGACTGATAGAGTAAGGCTAACTCTGCACCAAATCGTGTTTGTTTTCTGAAAAAAAAAAAAAATCATGACAGAAGAAATAAGTAGTGCATTTTCTCCAAAGACTGCGCATTTTATTCAAAGTGTTTTTCACACAAGTCTTCAGCTTTCAGAGTAAGCTGTCCAAGTTTCTGACCTCCCCCCTCCACCCCTGACCAGCGCTGTTTTCTCTTTTGGTATATATAAAGCTCTACTGTTGTTTCCTGCCCCACAAAGGCAAATACAGACATGCAGAAAGCTGATTAAAAGTGTGGTTAATGAAAAGAGATTAGCAGCTTGAGCAGGTAGTTGGGGTTGCTTTGTGGGGCATGATCCCTTTGCTTTATGAGTACTGGTCATGTGATAGAGAGGCACAATGCTTTCATCTGGGCCGATGTAGTCAGCAAGCCATCATAGTGGTTTTATGATGGTTTATTAATTCTCCATCAAATCTGGATAATACTATAAGCATAAACCAGTAAGCTTAAAATCAGAAAAAAATAAATGGAATTTACCCCCAAATCATGACAATATACCTTAAGGGGTTTTTAGCCAAAGCTATTCCTGTATGCTAGGGGGAAAAGTGATATGTCTATAAGGTAAATAAAGAAATGTCATATTTCGTTAGTTTGAGGGGAAAAAGCAGATTAGAGAAAATGTCTAAAGATTTTAACACTCTTCAAACAACTTGCTCATGACTTATCAAAGTTTTCCCAATTCAGAGTGCATTCTGAAGGGGGAAACATGGGTTCTTACCACCACCCCACCTCTTGACCTGTGCTCACAGTGAGCTTCATGGGTTGGAGCTCTATTGATGTGTATGCGTGTATGTGTGTTCGTGTGTTTAAAGCTTTTGCTAAATTGGATTTTTGTAGCAGTCTTACAGGAGGATTTGTGGAATCCCTTCCAGATATGATATTACGTTATTGTGAAAGCCTTACCCCTCTTATCTGTGCAGGCAGCAGGGTCACAATGGATCGCATATGAGGATTAAAATCAGCCTGCCCTGGAGCAGAGTAAACTGAATGGATTACACAAAACATTTTAACAAATGCTGAGGTCCTGGCTTGCCTTTATCTTTTACAGCTGAGATTTCATAGAAGTGTTCTGAGAGCACCATTTGGTGGGAAGCAGAAATCAGATATGAAAATTCCCACAGCGGGAAGGCTTAGCTGATGTAAAACATCGTACAGAGTCACAGAGTTGCAGCAACCACTTAAATCTCCTCCCCCTCCCCCGTTTAAGATAAATTGAGGCCCCTAGGTTCTGCGCTGTGTTTTCCTCTCAAAGAGAGTGCTCACCTTATAAGTAGAAGCTGGCCTATTGCCTGGCAATATTGCCTGTTGCCTATTCCAGTTATAATATTGGAAGCTTCTGGAACTTCCTTTCCCTAACTCTTCGAGCGTATCAACAGCTTTCACTAGAATGAATGTATTTCCCTTCCAAGATGGTAAGACCTGAGAAGTATATTGGCTTGCTGGCAACCTTGGGCAGATAGTAAGGACACCTTTTGTTGCCTCCTTTCAGAGACACAGATGGTTTGGTGCAATGATGGTGTTTGTAGGTTATCAATGATGAGGATAAAAAAAATCATGTTTTAAGGCATATGTAATTAAGGTGCTAGATGGATCTTCAAAGGACCCCAAACTGCAATGAACAACATCTGAGTCTGTAAGATGGCAGAATAATTTATACAGGTGAGAGCAATAGACTGCTAAGAACCGATGAGGCACAGGAAAAAGAACAAGCATGATTTTCAAGCTCTGTTCCTCTAGAGAGGTATGTTGAGTTTTAGCAGGGGATGGGTGAGATGGCTCAGCAGGTAAAAGTGCTTACAGCCAAGCCTGATGACTTGAGTTCCATCCCCAGAACCTATATCGTGGAAGGAGAGAACCAACTCCCACGAGTTGACCTTTGATCTTGCTGTGGTACAGGTATGTCAGCTCACATGTAGATAAGTAAATTAATAAATACAAAAAATGTTTTAGCAGGGGCTGGGGAGATGGCTCAGTGGATGAAATACTAGCAATGTAAGTGTAAAGCCATCATTTAGGATCCCCGGAACCTGTGTAAAAGTGAGAAAGGGAAGTAGAGAAAGAGGCAAGCTGGTTAGCTAGACTAGCTGGGGTTGAGAAAGCCATTCTACCTCAATAAATAAAGTGCAGAGTAATTGAGGGAGACACTCAACATCAACTTTGGGCCTCCACATGCATGCACATATGTGTACACTCCCACACATGAGTCCCTATACATGCAAACGCACACGCACACATGCATACACAGAAATTGGCCCAAGCCAAGTCACAGGGAAGAGAGAGCTAAAGGCTCTGTGCACTAACATGGGGAGGTGAATTGTTAGAGGGAGGAGAATTTGAGAACCATAGAAGCACGGGGTCTTTAGGGAATGACTAGTGGTTGAATTTGTTTCTCATGCATCACACAATGCTCAGACTTGGCATTAGCTTTGGCTACTGTAGCAAATGGCTGTGATAATCAAGTAATGACAAGATATGGTTTGATTGGCCCATGGTTTCAGAGATCTCAGCCCATTGCTATGGACCTCTGCTGGCTCATCATGGCAGGACAGCAGTTTTCTGAATAGAACTTCAATAGCTCAGGAAATAAGAATTGACAGATGGGATTGTATTACATTGAAAACAGCAAAGGGAGCAACTAAGACAGTAAATAGCCTACAGAGTGGGAGGCAGTCTTCGCTAGCTGGTATCTGACAGAGGATTAATATGCAGATTATAGCTGGGGGTGGTGGTGCACGCCTTTAATCCCAGCACTCAGGAGGCAGAGGCAGGTAGATTTCTGTGAGTTTGAGGCCAACCTGGTCTACAGAGCTAGCTCTAGGATAGCCAAGGCTACAGAAGGAAAGAAACCCTGTCTCAAAAAACCAAAAATGATAACAAATCCCCCCAAAAACCAAAAACCCGAAAAACCAAACCAAAAACCAACCAACCAAAACCCAACCAAATAACCCACCCCCAGAATATAGAAAGAACTAAACAAATTATCAACAGAAGAGCAAACAATCCACTTACCAAAGAGGCCAATGAACTGAACAGACAGTTCTCAAATAAATGGCTAATAGTTACGTGGAAAAAGGTTTAACACCTTTACCAGCAAAATGCAAATCAAAGCTATGGTGAGATTCCATCTCATCCCAGTCAGAATGGCTATCATTAAGAGATCAACACAGTTGCTGGTGAGGGTGCTGGGAAAAGTGAACCTTTATTCACTACTTGTGGGAGTGGAAATTAGTCCAGCAACTATGGAAATCAGTAGGCGTTTCCTCAAAAAACTAAAATTAGAACTGTCATATGAACCGACCACATCACTCTGGTGTACAAAGGGATATATATCAGCATACAATAGACATATTTATACACTCATGCTTATTCTACACCAATCACAATGCACAGTTTAGAATCAACCAAAATGTCTATCAACAGATGAATGGATAAAGAGCATATGACACATTTTATACAATGGAGTATTATTGAACAGTAAAGAACAAAACCATGTTCACAGGAAAATGGGTGGAACTGAAGATTTTCAGGGCAAGTTCAGTCCATCAGGCTCAGGAAGTTTCTAGTGAGTTCTCTCATATGTGGAATTTAGAATAATGGCATGGAAGTGTAAGGGGACATCTCAGGAAAAGAAAGGGGACTAGAAAGAAGCAGCAAGAAGATCAATGGGAATGGGTGAATATGGTCAGTCTATAATGTTTGCATATATGGAATTGTCTCAGGGGAATGGATTCTTTTGTGTAATTAACATATGGCTCTGAAAGGGGGGGGGGCGAAAGTGTTCCTACTAGACCCAACAAGCAAAAGCCAAACTCCAAATAAGCAAGAGCCCCAGAGAGAGGGAACAGTGGAAACTGACTTTCCCCAATGCCACTTTAGATATGTCAACCTTATTCACAACTTTTAATACTTCTCTTCTTCTGCACCCTCTGTCCTCCATAAATAAAATGAAACATTACCTTTGATCATCTCTAAAAAGAAAACCAACAATGAGCAAAACCCAAGCAAACTGAATAATAGGTGAGCTTTTTGTGTGTGTGTGTGTATATGTGGGGATAATAACAACCTGAAATATTTACAGGGTGGGGTGACTGATAGACATGCTATAGACCCAACTGTGGTGTAGATGTTACTGTTAAACTCCCAGGAGTTTCTGGGGGAATCCTCCAATCAGCCATAATGTTTTTCTTTCATGACCTACCATCGGACCTCATCATTCATGCATGGCTCATTAACAGCTTACTCAGGGAAAGAAGAGCAATGTTTCTTTTCTCTATGTAAGTGGTCAGGATGATCCTTTACCATTATTTCCATTTCAGTATAAACCCTAAGATAAAATTACGATTGTTTCAGGTCACAAGTAGGGAAGAAATGATTATTCATATATATGCCTATATATATGCACATCTGTGTAATATTTGTGTATATATACATATCTATGCAATATAATTATATAACTTTTTTTTGAGCCAGTGTGTTGCTATGCATCCCAGGCTGAACTTGAACTCTTGCCTCAGCCTCTTGACCTCAGAATTCTCTTGCCTCAGCCTCTTCATTTTTTAGGTGCACACTGCCATGCCACGCTTTGAATTTTTTTTTGATGACTCTTATGTGGCCTCCAATAGCCCTGCTACAAAAATCTGAATCTTATGATGAACTTCATGACAAATCCCTTTGAAAATGGTCTATACAAATGAGAGGTTTTCTGAGACCCCTGACAGTTAGTGTTAGTTGCTATTGGGAAAATACACATTCAAGTCTATTAAATGCATGCAATTTCTCATTGGAACGCTTATGTCAGTAAATAGCAGTCTTTGCCACATAGGGGGACCTCCTCACTCCCACATGCTTACCCATGCTAATACTGCTTGATATCTTGGCTCTTCCCACCAGGGCACCTGTTCTGATGAGAATAATATTGAGCGTGCTTTCACATGCTGGTTGGTTATTTGAAATTTGTCTACTGACTGTGTTTACTCCCCTAACCCAGTTGGTTTTCAGGGATTTCCTGTAGGGTAGGAACTCCAGTCACATCCATCCATCCCTTTACATTCTGATACTGGTTAATAATTTTCTTTCTCATATTCTTGATCAGTCTGTCTACAAAGTTACTAACTTTATTGGCTGACTTTTGGTTTTATTAATTTATCTTTTGATTTTTATTATGTCAACCTCTGTTGTTACCCTTCCCCCCCTCCTCTGCTTTCCAAAGTCATGCCTCCAAACAGACAATTCTTGTATACATTCTGATATTAATGAGTCTCTCTTTGTTTCTTTCCCTTTACCCTAATCCACCCCAACACTTCCTTCCTCTTGGGAAACGTGCCCCTTCATCTCAGGCACTGCCTCTTTTCCAGAAAACATTCCCGCTGTTGTGAGACCAGGCTCTAACTGTGTTTGGATATGGAGGGGTGGTGGGGGATCTGTCCATTCTGTACTCATGGCTGCCTGTTCAGGGGGCCTTGCCCAGGCTGGCCCTAGAGTCTGCAGGGAGGGCAAGCACCTTCTTCCTGCTCAGTCTCTGTCCATGGTGCCACCTAGCTGTCTCCTGTTATAGGCTGCCACTCTTGGCAATCTGCAACTTCAATCCTACCTTCACAGGGGTTTCTCATTGTTTTGTGTTTCTAAGTTTTTGTTAACTTCTTCCTGGGGTTGGGACACACCCAAAACTTCACTTGAGGACAAAGGAGTCAACACTGTCCCCTATCTTTTTCTAAGTTCTGCTGATTCTGCTTCTGTGTGACTTGGGCTATTAGGTAATCTAGTTGTCGGATGGGTCTTTTGAGTCTTCGTGCATCTACATAAGATGGCAGAACCTTGGTTACTCTGATGAAGTAAGAAGGGACAGTTGACTGCAGATCGGAGGAAATGGCAGGCAGCAAGTGCCCATGCTGTGTACCGGAGAGAGGCTTCACAACTTCTTTAATGACAGAATTAAAAAGTACTTACAGGTTGCTTGACAGAATAATTCCAGAAGTGATAAAACGTCAAGCTTGCATTTAATGATACAGGACTGGCATCACCAAAGTCATGGCATTATAGGCATTATATCTTTTTAAGCTCACCATAAAGTATTCTAGACTCCGGATAGGGCTCTGTCTGAGAGAACACTAATAAAAGCCTTCATTGGAACATGCAAATTAGCTGTCTGCAGTGGTGGCAGAGGTGAAGAATGCTGGCAATTTGGCTGCTTTTGTTACTTAAGGGGAGGATTTGATCATCCGAGAGCTTCGTGTGAAGGAAAACACTGTAACCGCAAATCATGTTTTTATGGGAAACAATGAGAAACCCATTCAGTCTTGCTTAGTTGCGATATCAGCTTCTCGGTGCTACAGAACTTCCAAGTGTAATTACTGGGCCAAGCAGAGACAATGAATTTTAAAGAGAAAAGCCGTACAACCGAGACAAGCACACTTCCCGGTATTTCCTCGCTAAACGTAGTCCACACTGTTTCTCCACCATAAACAGGCCTTAGTGAAACTGAAGCTTAAAGCTGCGGTAATATCATGGTAAATTTAGCATGCCCAGAAAATAACTAATTTTTTCCTTATTGACTGTCTGTGCTGGCCTGGTGGCCACTTTTCTCCTAGTACTTCTGTTAGACTACTCGTGTGTGTGTGTGTGTGTGTGTGTGTGTGTGTGTGTGTGTGTGACACATGTGCTCACACATACGGAGGCCAGAGGTCAAAGCTAGGTTTCTTCTTCTATCACTCTTCACATGATTACTTTTAAAAAATTTAATTAATTTTGTGTGTGAGTATAAGTATATGTATGTGTGTGTGTGTGAGAGAGAGTTCATTGCATGTGTGCATGCATGTAGATGTACATGTTGTGGCGTGATGTGGAGGCCAGAGGACAACATGTATAGGTCTGTTTTCTTCTTCCACCACGTGAGTTTGGGCATTACGTTTATGTTGTCAGGACTGGTGGCAGGAATTTTTATCCCCTGAACCATCTTGCTGGCCCTTCACCTTATTTGTTTATTTAGTTGCGACAGGATCTCTCTTTGAACATGGAGCTCACTCATTTGCCTACGTTGGCTGGGGGGCAAGCCCCGGGAATCCCCTTGTCTCTGTCTCCCCAGTGCAGAGATTATAAGTACCTGCCACGGCACTTAGCTTCGTCACATGGGTGCTGGAGAGTGAATGCAGGTTGCCTTGCTTGTGTGGAAGGCACTTTAACAATGGAGTCCCATTGATGACACCTTTGTGTTCATATTTGTGATTTAACTTTTTTATACTGTGATTATTTTTGAGTGAAATCGGTGCACATGCCACATGTTACATGGAGGCTTTCAGGTATGTCTGCGAGACTACAGAGGGCATGAAATGTGGCTTGGACCTTTCACTGTCTGTGTCAGACTGCATGGAACATGAAATGTTGTCTGGGCCATTTAGCTCCTGCACCATGTGGGTCAGACTCATTAACCCCTTGCACCAGCACATCATCATCTGTAAAATGGGAATTGTGGTCTCTGGCCCACAGAGGGAGAGTGTCCAGAGAGGTTGAAAGGCTACGAATCTGAAAGTAGGCTTTTAAGGTATGATGATAACTGTGGACACACATGGTTTTAATGTTGTCTAAGAAAACAATAGTATCAGACAAACGTGTTTCCACCGTTACTGGGGACTCCAGTGTTTACAGCATCTCCAGTAAGACACAGGAGAGTTGTTTCTCATTACTAGGGATTGCATTCCCATGCATTCTAGGCAAGCACTCTACCACGGACTCTCACCCTCATATGCTCTTTTTGGTGATTTTGAGACTGTATCTTAGTAAGGTGGCCCAGGCAGCCTTCACCTTTTGATCCTCTCACCTCAGCCCCCAGGCCTGTCTGCACCATGAAGTCCAGACTTGCTTTTGTATCAAGATTCACTGTGATTGAAAGCCCCTATTTCTTCTCTTTTCTTTTCTTTTCTTTTCTTTTCTTTTCTTTTCTTTTCTTTTCTTTTCTTTTCTTTTCTTTTCTTTTCTTTTCTTT
>CABHPP010143934.1:23101-44396 GCA_902168425.1 Peromyscus attwateri
TTTCTTTTCTTTTCTTTTCTTTTCTTTTCTTTTCTTTTCTTTTCTTTGAGACAGGGTTTCTCTGTGTAGCTTTGCGCCTTTCCTGGAACTCCCTCTGTAGCCCAGGCTGGCCTCAAACTCGCAGAGATCCTCCTGCTTCTCCCTCCCGAGTGCTGGGATTAAAGGCGTGCGCTACCACCGCCCGGCTTCCGTATTTCTTTCTAAATTTAACTTTACAAATTATCCTTCTTCCTTCTTCTCAGGGATATATTGATGGAGGGTCTGAGGGAAAAAATATAGACACTCGACCACTTACCCAGGGCAGTCTCTGCTGTCTGAGTCCCGCAGGATGCACAGGTCTTCAAAAATATATTTCCAAGAAAGTAATCCTCATGTTATTTATTTATTAATTATTTCTTTGTGTGAAATTTATCTGGCTCACTGGGCTTACCCTAGCATCAGGTTCCAGCTTGGACCTGAGACATCAGGACTACTGACAATTTTCTGAACACTTGACTTCTCCTTGGTTTCCATCTTTGTGGCTCGGCTTTCCAGGTAACTGGAGTCACAGGCATGGCCCACTAAGTCTGGCCTTAGTTTTGGTTCATGCGGTCCTTCCACGTTGCATATTCTCCGTTCCCTGCTGTAACCAGACTCTAGGGAAGGCACGTTGAAAACTGATGTCAGTCCTAGGTAGAAGGTTTGATTTCATTGAATGTATTAGGAGGAATAAAGGCCTTTAAAAAGACGTCTCTATCACTTTTTTTTTTATTGTGTTCAATTGATGTCACCATTTTCAGGAGCTTGTTCTGTGACTCACTTTTGTTGTAGTTTATGAGAGTGCCTGGAGGCGGGGGCAGTCGGCTTTTGTAATGAGAGAGGCTCCATGTATCTGAGTTGTTTTAGGGTGGCCCTACCTGGAGTGCCACAGAATTCACACGAGCCTGGAGACACTGCCTGCACTGATGAGTTACTGGGTCCTCTGAAAGAATGAAGCGCCTCCCAGGACCACCACACTATCCCTTCACTCTATCTTCCATACAGTGGCTTTGCAGGAAGGCTTCTCTTTAGGTTTTTTTTTTTTTTTTTTTTTTTTTTTTTGTAGGCAATATTTGAAAGAGAAATCCCTGGTGATCCTGCTTGAATTCAGGAGATGTATATGCTGTAAGTGTCAAGGTGATGAAAAATGACCTCTTTAACTACATGTCTTAAAGCAAAATACCTCAGAGACAGATTCATAAGAAAGATGCATTTCAAACTGAAACTTATGATTCATTTTCACAGGAAGAGAGCCAGGGGTTATTTCAATTTCACATCACTTTATTCTGTGTTTCTAAATATTCTATGTCTTTCCAGACACCGACTATATGTTTTCTGCCTTCATATACTCTTCAATGTCTTTTTTTTTCCTCAAATGCCAGCTGGTGGTCTACCTACCTTAAAAACATTCCTGCCTTTGTGAGCTTATCGAGGCTTTTCTTATGAGATGAAGGGTCTAACATTTATAGTGTGCCTGCCGTGTACAGGTGCTGCTCAGGTGTTTTATCGACATTGTTTTGCCTGACCTGTAGTGTGATATTATGAGATAATGCCATTTTTGTCCTCATCCTGCAATGAACCAAAAAAAAAAAAAAAATCAACAAAACAAGTGAACCAAATCTAATAGGAAGTGTAGCAACTTAGTTTACATTAAATAGAATAGTTGGTGATAAGACTTAGCTTTGAGTTTACATATTGGGCTAAAAACTATAGGATCAACCAAGGAACGTGTTTTTTCTCTGCTGTCCAACAGCTGATGTAGAAAACCTCTGAGATGAGGTATGTGGGGCCTTCCCCACATGCCAAGCAGTTCTTGACTAGATTCGCCAACAGACATCATCTGGAGGTCTTCCAACAGTCATCTTCAGACACAGTTCACCTGGAGATCACGTTGGATTCTATAGGCTGGGGCTCAGCCCCATAGGCTGTTCTCAGCTCAGAAGCCACCTGTAAGCACAGGTGGTAGCTGTCTAGGTTTGTGTCTATGCCTCAAATATCTCACAGAACTACTGTGGGAATACATAAATAAATAAAGCATTTGGAAGTGATTAACTTTTCATTCATATATTTACTGAAAGGACTCAATGTGCTGAACAGTGCTGGTTACACTGGCGTTCAGATCCATGGGAGGTTTCACTTTCAGGAAGTCTAGGGTCCAGTGTAGAGAGATGACTGTTATTGACAGAAGCCCACTGAAAAGTCTCCTCCATTGGTTGCCAAGAGATGTGGGTGGCTGCCTGAGCTAGGAAAAGAAATCATTTTGGTGAAGGAACTAAACTTCAAGCTCTTGCTCATCTTGGGTTTATCATGAAGATATCTGGGAACAGACTAAGACAACCAGCTGTGAACTGAGGTCACTTTAGAGACTTGAAAGGGCTCTTTGTGTCTTCATGGTGGCCATGTTCTCCCAGCCCATGGTATCTTGTTTCTCTCTAAGAGTATCTTTTTTTGTTTTTGCATTTGTGTGTGTGTGTGTGTGTGTGTGTGTGTGTGTGTGTAGGCACATGCATATGTGCTGGTACACACACATGTATGAGCATATATCTATGGCAGCCCGAAGCTGATGCAAGTGTCGTCTTCCCTTGCTCTCCACTTTGTTTACTGAGTTAAAGTCTCTGCTGAACCCAGAGCTTCCTCTCTAAAGTATTTAATCTCACCGTACTGCCCTTCAAAAGCCCACCATGGTCCTCACAAGGCTTCATGACTTTATCCCAGCTCCTGCTTTCACTGGCGGCTTTGTCATCTTAGTTATTCCTAGTTTGAATTTACAACAGAGTCCGTTTGGATCAACTCACTTTTTGTTCCAGGTTAGACAAAAATCTCCGAGCAATGTATGGAATGACGCACCTGGTCAGGTGCTCACTCTTTATCCTATCAGTTGTGGGTAGGAGTGCCAAGTAGAGGGTGGATAGGTCCCCCTGGAGGTTTTAATGTGATAGGGTAGACTTCAACATGAAGTGACATAGACTATGAATAATTTATGAGTGGAACTGAGGTAGGCCAGTTGAAGGAAGAAGAAATGGAGGTAAAGCACCTGGCTAGAGGCTGATACAACTTCAGAGCTATGTTACAGCAGGACACTGACCACTTGATAAAATCAAACCATCCCAAATGGGCCAAGATCAGCATGGATACAAAAGATAACCTTACCAGTCCTTTCTCCAATTCACTAGCCTTGCAAAATTGACTGTTCCCATAGTTTATATGATGCCATGATACACTCAAAGTAAGACCAAAAAAGAGAGTGAATCCATTCCAGGAAACTCCAGTTGGTTCTTTAATTCCCACCTTTCCTCTTGCCTTCACTCAGGAGCAATCTTCTTCTCCACTAATTGCTCATAAAAAGAGTTATCCAAAAATCCCAGGAGACACAAGTGTCTCTTGACAAGTTGGGGTTCCCTCTTGAGTACATTCTCATGCTCTTCAAAAACCCCTCCCTATCCCTCATGTTAGTTGTCCAATTTCTCACTGATTTCTCTGACAGAGACAAAACCCCAGAAACACTGATAGATTCCTCAAGCTGGTTCATCTCTGAGACCTCTTCAACCATCACTTACCAGCAACCAAATGGAATGTCTGAGCACCCCACTGGAATTCAGCACATGGATATATTGATATATCAATATGATATATAAGCTCATTTCTTGTTGGTAAATGGGCACCAACAAGTCTGACTTTCTCTAGGCCTAGTGACAAAATCGATGTGGGAAATGGAGGATCACACACAGGAATGGCAACCTTTCTTAGAGGAGTGTTCTTTCTTGAAGTCTCTGTGGTCTCAACTCATTCCAGCGTGGTCATGCTATTTCAGTTCAAACTTGAGAATTGTTGGTATAGCATATTTGAAATTATTTTTTCTTAATAAAAGTAATATAGAATAAACCAAAAAGCAAACTACAGAGACTGAAATAGCTGCCATACTGCCACTGGGCAGTGATGACTATATATATTAATATATTTATATGTCTATAAATAAAAATCACTATATATCCATTTCCCCAATGCAAGAAGAGTAGTAAAACCACACACAAATTGCTACCTTCACAAAAGTGAAATTATACTGTTCGTGCATTTACAGACTTTTCACCTCACAGCATTTCTGGAAATTATTTTATTTTTCCGAATGATTTAAAAAGAATTGTCTGTAATGGCTTGTTATAGGAAGAAGGTTTGTCCTTCCCGATCTGGGGGCCTGGTGACTACAGTTCCCATTGTTATGTGCCATATTGTAATGAGTTATTCTAACTGAATTGTTGCACCCTCCTTAAGTGCTCCATTGAAGTACCTCATAGATTCGGTGATGTCTTGTTCAGGCCCCTCTGGTAAGATGAGTGTGCTCATTGCCAAGCTGTTTTGTCTTGGCAGCCATGACCTAGAGCTGGCCCCTGTCACCAGCTACACAATGGATCTCAGCCAAGGGGAACCTGCTTGCCTGAAAATGTTCCAGCTCCAAACTCTGGGAGGGGCTGAAGCCAAAGACTGACTAACGAGGGGGATTAGGAGAGCAGGACTCTGATTCAAGGTGGAGATGATTCTGAAGGGGTGATTTAAACTCCAGAGCTCCTAAGGATCTGGCTCCACCTTCCTTAATGGCATCCTGGAAAGTTTTACTCAAGATTGTTCCCTTAGTACATTACAATCTGTTTAAATCCAATAGTCTTCTTCTAGGCCACAGGCCTAAGATACAAATGAACCCCTAAGGCTAGATAAAAGAAAGGGCTTAAAGGAAAAATTTTTTAAAAATTATATGTCTACTAAGATAAAATATTACCACTATTAGCTTCATAGGAGTACATGTCAAGGGTTTTAGAATATTCACAGATACATGTGTGCGTCACTGCAGTAAATATTTTCATCATTCCAAAAGGAACATCCTGGATGTTGGCTAGTGCTCTACCTACCTCCCCAACTCTAATGTAGCATTCATTTAGTTTATTCTCTGGAGATTTTTCCTAACTTGAATATAATAAATGGAATATATAGTGAACTTCTGTGACTGGCTTCTTTCACTTAGCATGTTCACAAGTTTCACTTACATTACAGCAAGTGTCAGGAAATTATTCCTTTTTATAGTCACGCACTCCATTGTATGTAAGATGACATGTTGTTTATCCACATTCACAGTAACCTAAGTTGAGATGGCTTTACGCCCTGGGTTCCTGTTCGTACATGGCCAGCTGAGCACTACTTATGTGATGAGGAATAGAAAAATCGAAACAAGGCAATTGCTCAGATTCATCTAACCAGGTCAGTTCCTTTTCTGCTTCCACACTCACCCTATAGAAATCTTGCCTCCTCACTTTTTTGGGGGAGTTCCAACCACTTTGACTTTAGAGCTACCTGAAACATGAAGAGTTTACTTAAACTTCTCAAAAATGTATCTCATTCCATTTTTAAACACTACTCATTGGCCTGTGTACCTCAGATTTCTGGGGTTAGCTCTTAGTTATTGTAATGCTGCATATGTCTGTCTGTCTGTCTGTCTGTCTGTCTGTCTCTCTCTCTCTCTCTCTCTCTCTCTCTCTCTGTATGTGAATGTATGTTTTCATTTTCTTGAGTGTGTACCAAGGAGTTGAATTGCTGCATCATGTGAATATGATTAGCTGTTTGAGAAACTCCTAGACAGTATTTTAAAGTGATTATCTCATTTTATATGCTACCAACAGTGCGTGTGGGCTCTGATTCCTCTAACTCTTGCCAACACTTTATCTATCTATCTATCTATCTATCTATCTATCTATCTATCTATCTATCTATCTATCTATCTATCTATCTATCCATCCTCACTCTATTGGATATGATATGGTAACTAGTAGAGTTTTTTTTTTCAAATATGATGGTTTTAATTTGCATTTACCCAATGACTATTGATGTGAAGCATCTTAACATGTGATTACTAGCTTATTTAGAGAAAAGTCTATTCAGATAGTTGATTTATTTTTGAAATTTTGAATTTTAGAAATCCTATGTATATTCTGGATATTAACGTATTGTCAAATTTAATCTTTGCCAATGTTTCTTTCATTATGTGGGTTGTCATTTTACTCTGTCAATAATGTCTTTTCAAAATGCAAATGTATATTCATGTACATGCTCCTGTATATGTGGGTATACATAGGTAGAGGGGGAGTATGTGTGCAAGTAGGTGGGTATGTGTAGGCCATAGGACAGCCGAGTGTCATCTTCAGGAATGCCATCCTATCCTTTGAAACAGGGTCTCTCATTGATGTGAAGGTCACCACTTAGGCTAGATTTGCTGGTCAGCAAGCCCCAGGGACCTGCCTATGACCACCTTCCCAGGATTACAGGTATGCATTACCATGTCCAGCATTTTTATGTAAGCTCTGGGGATCAGATTCATGTCCTCCTGCTTGCAAGACCAGCATTTTGCAATGGTATCTTTTAATGTGCAAAATTAAAACCTTTTCATGAAGTCCAGTTATTCACTTTGTTATTGTTCCTTCAGTGCCAGATTCAACAACTCACCACCAAATTCAATGTAATTAAGTGTTTGTGCTGTTTCCTACTAAGCATTTTATACTTTTACATTTATGACTGGAGACATAGCTTAGCTGCACCACACTTACCTAGAAAGATACTACATTTAGACATTTAGTCCCCTTTGAATCAATTTTTAATTCTCTTATGTCAATATTCAACTTAATTCACTTGCATAAGGATATCCAGTTTCTCAAGTACAAATCTTTTTTTGCTGTTATTTATTTATTTTTAAATTTTATTTTATAATTTAATTTAATTTTACATATCAGCCACAAATTCCCTTGTTCTTCCCCCTCCCGCCCCCCCCCCCCCCCCCCCGCCTTCCCTCCAGCCCACCCCCCATCCCATCTCCTCCAGGGCAAAGACTCCCCTGAGGATTGAGTTCAACTTGGTAGATTCAGTCCAGGCAGGTCCAGTCCCCTCCTCCCAGGCTGAGCCAAGTGTCCCTGTATAAGCCTCAGGTTCCAAACAGCCAGCACATGCACTGAGGACAGGTCCTGGTCCCACTGCCTGAATGCCTCCCAAACAGATCAAGCTAATCAACTGTCTCACTTATCCAGAGGGCCTGATCCAGTTGGGGGCTCCTCAGCTATTGGTTCATAGTTCATGTGTTTCCATTAGTTTGGCTATTTGTCCCTGTGCTTTTTCCAACCTTGGTCTCAACAATTCTCGCTCATACAAACCCTCCTCTTTATTCTTTTAACTGACTGGTATTTCTGCATTGGATAGTATTGAGATCTTTGTCAAAATAACTTGATGATGTGTGTGAGGATTCGATTCTCTATTCTATAGTTCTTGAGATCTGTTTTGAAATAAACACCTCACAATTCTGCTTGCTGTAGCTATAGTGATTTTTAAGAGCAAAGTATGAGTTACCCAATTTTTTCTTTTTCAAGATTGTTTTGGCTATTTCTGAGTCCCCGAGGTTCCTTATGAATCTTAAAACAGGGTTTTCTATGTCTACAAAATTTCATTAGAATGAATAGAGCTTGCATTGAACCAATAGGTCTCTTTGGGTCGTACTGATAGACAATAGTCTTCCAATCTGTGAATATGAGATGTATTTTCATTTACTTATGAAACATTTAACTTTTTTTTTTAAAGATTTTTTTTTGTTTTGTTTTTCAAGACAGGGTTTCTCTGTAGCTTTGTGCCTTTCCTGGAACTCACTCTGTAGCCCAGGCTGGCCTCGAACTCACAGAGATCCGCCTGCCTCTGCCTCCCGAGTGCTGGGATTAAAGGCGTGCGCCACCACCGCCCGGCACATTTAACTTTTTTTTCAGAAATATTTTCTAGTTTCCGTTGTGAAAGTACTTCCATTCCTTGGTTAAATAGATTCTTAGGTATATTATTCTTTTGACACTGCTATAGCTACAGATGATTTCTTTTTCCGTTTGTTTCTTGTTAATATGCAGCGATACGACAGATCCTATGTGCTGACTTTGTATCCTGCCCCTTTGCTGAGTTCATTGACTAGTTCTAATGCTTTTTTGTGTGGGTTTCCTAGACATGAGCTATTATCTGTGAGCAGAGATAATTTTAGTTCCTTCTTTCCAATCTGAAAGTCTTGTATTTCTTTTCCTGAATCGGCTGAATTGCTCTGGCTAGAATTTTAATATCACAAAGAATAGAAGTAGTAAAAATGGGCATCCTTGCCTTGTTCCTCACCCCCCCGCCAAAAAAAGAGAAAAAAAAGCTTTCAGTCTCTCACCATTCAGTTCAAGACAAACAGTATATTTCTCATTTATTTTATTTATAAGCACATATGGTTTCTTTCAATTACTAGTTTATTGATTGTTTATGACAGAAGATTATTGAATTGAGTCCTTTTTCTGCATCAATTGAGATGATTGTATTTTTCCCCTCCTGCTAATATAGTGTATTATATTGATTGATTCTCATAAGCTGAATCTTGCTTGCATTCTATGAATACATTATATTTGGCCAAGGTGTGAAATTGTTTTAATATGCTGCTGAATTCAATTTGCTGGAGGTTTTTGCAATCACATTTCTGAGGGCTATTTGTCAGATGTTTTCTTTTTGTGTAGTACCTACACCTGTCTTTGGAATTAAGGCATCGCAGTTCTTTTAGAATGAATTAGAAAGGAGCTTTCCTGCTCAGTGATCTGGAAAAATCTGAGAAGGATTTGTGTTCACTAAATGCTTGGCAAGATTCACCACTGAAGCCATCAAGTCTAAGAATATCCTGCATTGGAGGATTTTTATTGGTTCAATCTCTTTCCTAAGTCTGTTCACATGCTCTGTCTCTTCATAGATTAGTTTTGGAAAATCAGTCTGTTTCTAGAAATTTCTCCACTTTATATTGTTTATCCAGTTTGTTACTATACGGTTGTTCATAGTACCCTCTTTTACTTCTATTACTTCATTAGAACTAGTTGTAATGTCCCACCCTTCATGAGTTGAGTAATTTATCTCTTTTTTTTCTTTCTTATTCTAGCTAGCTAAAGGTTTGGGAATTTCATTGATCTTTTCCAACAACAACCTTTTGGCTTAATTGATTTTCTCTAGTCATTGGTCTTTGTTCCAGTCTTTATTATTTACTTCCCTCAGCCAGCTTTGAACTTATTTTGCTCTTTTTCTACAGTCCCTTAAGTTGCTAAGTTATGCTGTTGAGAACTTCCCTACCTTATTTTAAAAAAAGGTTTTTATAGTTACAGTTTCTTCCCTTGGCATTGTTTTTTGGAATATCTCACAAGTTTTGGTATGGTGTGTTTTTGTTTATCTATGTTATGACTTAAATTTGAAATGTCCCCCATGGCAGTCATACATACACATTTACAAATTTCATTGAATTTAGAAGATTTTTTTAAAAATATAAACTGAACACAAATTTCTTATTAAAACATGTATTGCAGATATCTTCTCTGTTATATGGTGTGCCTAATCATTTCATCAATACTATTATCTAATAAGAAGTTTTAATTTTAATAGTCATTTAAAAAAAGTTTTATTTCTTATCCCATAGTGCCTCATGCCATAGCCAGCCAGCCATAATATCCTGTGCTCAGGTACAGTGTGGTACCACCACCACCACCACCACCACCACCACCACCACCGTCATCATCATCATCATTTTTGTGTGTGTTTGTGTGTACACACATGTGTGTACAGGTGTCTTTGGAGGTCAGAAGAGGGTGTAGGTCAGATCTCTTGGGGCTGAAGTTATAGACAGTTATGAGTCACACAATGTAGCTGTTGGGAACACAAGTTTGGTTTTCCACAAGAAAAGCAATAGCTCATAACTACAGAGTCATTGTTTCAGACCCCAATAAAGTAAAATTTAACATTATTTTTTATAACAACTACTTGTCTGAGAAACTTTTGCTTATTTCTACACTGCAAATAAATCACCCCTTTGTTTTCTTTATCAGCTTTATGCTTAAACTATGCTTCATTTCAAGTTAAATTTGAGGTTTGAGTTGAGGGCTATAAGTTTAATAAAGGTATGGATACACACATATAATTTGATGAAGTTTCTTTTTTTTCTCATTGGGTTACTTCAGATCTTTGCTGAACAAATAATCATACAATGTTGAGTCTATTTATATGATGTGTATTTGTAGTCATCTATTGGTTTATGTTTCAATATCACAGTCTTGATTGTATGACTACAGTAGGTCTTCATTTTATGTAGTTTGAGCTTTTCAGTTTAATTTTTTGTTTTCTAGATAAGTTTGGATATTTGAAGTTCTTTGCATTTTCATATAAACTTTAGAATGACCCCCTCAGTTCATTGAAATGCTTTCTGAGATTATGATAAAAATTATGTTGAATTGCTAGATAATTAGCATATTTGCAAATGTTACTGCCAGTGCATACACATTTTATATTGCTCCATTTATTTAGGACTAGTTAGTATCGATATCATTTTATAGTGTTATTGTGAGTATCTCATCTGTTCATGCCTATTTTTATAGCATTTTTGATGTTGTAAATGATATTAAAAACATCTTCCAATGGTTCTCTGCTAATACATAAATTTTATGTATATTGAATTTCTATTCTGAGAATATAAGGATAGGAAAATCAGTCATATTTTTTTATCTAAATCATCCTGCAGTCTTGAAGAGAGACTGTTTTATTGTGTTATGGTTTGATTCTGAATTGTGCCTTAGAGGCTCATGTGTTGAATGCTCAATCCCCAACATGTAGTTCTCTTTTGGATGCTACGGTGCCTTTAGGGAATGAGATATGATTTGCAAAAGCAGGTGGGTAGGGGCAGGACTTGCAAGGCTAAACCCACTTCTGATTCTTCTCCAGTGTTCTTAGTTTCCTATCTGCCTTGCTGTGAACTGCTCTGCCACACACTTCCACTGCCACGAGTTCTGACATGCTTTCCTTGCTGTGATGGGCTGATGCTCTTAAAATCATGAGCCAAATGACCCCTTTCCTCATGCTGTTTCTGTCAGCTACTTAGTCACAGCAATGCAATAGCAATGTGATGACTTCTTCCTTTCTTGTCTTTTATTTGCCATTCACACCTTTTCTCACTAGTTAACACCTTCATTCAACAATGTAGAGAAGTGGTGAGAGAGGATATGCTCATCTTGTTCTTCATCTTAGGAAGAAAGTATTCAATATTGTAGTTATGCACGATCATATACCCAAGTCTTTCTTAGGCATTCAATATGTTAAAAATTTCCCTCTTCTTTCTAATTCATAAACTTTTATTTATTTTTTTTTGTGGCTGTTGAATTTTGTTACATGCTTTTTCTGTGTTGACTTCAATGATTATATGCTTTTCCCTCTTTATTCTTTATGATGAATTCTACCAGGTGATTGTTGCATATCAAATGAAACTTAAATTTCTGGCATTAACTCTGTCTAACTATACAGTGTTTTATGTCCCACTAGATGCTACTTGTTAGCATTTCCTTGAGGAATTTTGGAAATGCATCCCTGAGAGATGAGTGTTCTGATAGCTTTTTAAAAGGGAAATTTGAGGCCCTCAATAATATGGATTTTTAATGTTCACAACTAATGAACTGAAAAGTGGTGATGTGTTAAAAGTTTTGACAAACTTGTATTGACTTCTGTGTAAATGAGGAGCAGTTCACAAATCATCTTCAGCACATGCCATGTGTTTAGGCTATACATCATCACGTAGGCTGCACATCGTCATGTAGGCTGCATATAGTCATGTAGGCTGCACATCATCATGTAGGCTATACATCATCATGTAGGCTGCACATCATCATTTAGGCTGCACATAGTCATGTAGGCTGCATATAGTCATGTAGGCTGCACATCATCATGTAGGCTACACATCATCATGTAGGCTGCACATCATCATGTAGGCTGCACATTATCATGTAGGCTGCACATTATCATGTAGGCTGCATTCACAGGCCTGAGACTAGCATTTGATGGATGGTTTTGGTACTCTTTTATGTAGCACATTGCTTTATGTCACAATAACATATTTCTTTTTATTAATAAACTGCCCTGCTAATCCTGCTTTTTGAATATTGAAATTGTCTTTTAAAAAGAAGTATTCTCAAAAGCTAAGAAGGTTGTTTATTTAAGTATATTGCACGTCACAATTTCTTGTTTTTTGTTACTGTGTCCTTGCCTCATCTGTGGAGTCTTCTTGATTCTGCCTGTTCTAAATCAGGCCTCAGACTTATAATAATAAAATTATTGAGGTGACCCTTATGCCCAAAATATCTTTATGTTTCTTGGAATAGCCAACAGGATTTCCCCTCTTTACTCTTATGAAAGAAAGAATATAAGAATAAATATTATTGCTCAGCATTCTTGAAATTTCAATTAATTCACAGAGGTTGTGAGAGTGCTTCTGTTTCCCAAACTTAAGATAAAGGAACAGTACATGAAAGTAATAAATCAAAAGAAAATTTCAGCCTCCCTAGTGCATTTATGTACAAATAAAATGTTAATATGAATATTTTCAATGGCTGTATATCTTATAAATTAAAACTAACTATGTACCTATGCAAATGCTGACAGAGTGTCTTCAAACAGGTTTTGTTTCTAGGTTTAAATACTCTTGTCAATCAAATCTAATCATAATACAGTTTTCAGAAGATTGTAAGGGCTTAGAAATTTAACAGTCTTCCCATTTTCTGTAATATGCTCTTTATCTAGCATCATTGGTAGCTAAATCTTTATAAAATTGATTATGTCTTATAGCTCAACAGAGGATTCTATTTTCCTTTATTCCGATATTGTAAAACACTAAAATAAATTAAGCAGCACTTTGAGTCCTATCCACACGACTTTCTTTTTGGGGACATACGGGCCTATGTATTTATTTGATAAATAATAATTATATATGTGGGACATGATATGTTGACTTGATATACTTATATGTTATAAAATAATCAAACTGGACTAGTTAACATTTAACACTTAAATTATTTTCATTTTTTTGAGGTGAGAATATTTAAAATTTTCCTTTTAGTGATTTTTGGAATGTGTACATTAGTGCTAACTGTGGCCGCCATGCCATGAAGGTTACCACTTCACATTCATCCCAAGGTTCTGGTTTAAGATTAAAACCTGGAAGGAAAAGCCAAAGAAACCAAGTGAAGAGATGTAGCAGATTCCCTCTCCCATTGTGTTGTGATGAGGCAAGGCCACACACAAAGTGTTCTTGCCTTTCCCAGTTCCCACAGCCACCTTAGGTCACCAAAGTCAGTGAGTACACTTTGGAAAAGATTCCAAGTCCATCTTTTGGGTTGTCTTGACTGAGGTCTGTAGTGGGTATCTGTTCCAGCTTTGTCCTGGAAGTACTACCCCCATTGAGGCTTCTGGCAACCATCACACCTACGAGGTAGGGCCGAGACAGGAGCACTTAAGACCTGAGATCTGGATCTGCTGGCTCTGTGGGCTCCTAGATCCTGGACGCTGGAAGTAGACTGAGCAGAGTTCTCCAGAGAACAGCACTGGACTGCACTACACCTTTCCTGGATCCTGTAACCTATCCCTTTACTTTTAAGTTACACCACAAAATAAACCTCCTTTTTAACTATGTTGAGTTGCCTTAATACTTCCACCAATATCTGGCGCCCAACATGGGCCAGTAATATTATATCCTTCTGAGGTCTTTGATGTAGTTGAAGACTAGATAGTTATAATTTCCTTAGTTATGATAAAAGATAAGTTAGATATAAAACCTTAGACTCACAAATATAAGATACATAGGATATCTTCTTTAATTTTGCCAAATACAAATAGACTAGATATTATAAATAGACTAGATATTGTAACTATAATTCTTGCTTGATAATTGTTTTATTATATATAATTTTACTATGTTAAAGTTAAAACCTTCCTTTTTGAAAAAAAAAGGGGGAAGTGATGGGGATGTCTTTCTGTTTGCTGCAAATGTGTTGCTCTGATTGATTGATAAATAAAACGCTGATTGGCCAGTAGCCAGGCAAGAAGTATAGTATAAGCAAGATAAGCAGAGAGGAGAATTCTGGGAAGTGGAAGACTGAGTGAGGAGACGCTGCTAGCCGCTGCCGCCATGAGAAGCAAGATGTAAAGTACCGGTAAGCCACAAGCCATGTGGCAATTATAGATTAATAGAAATGGGTTAATTTAAGATATAAGAACTAGATAGCAAGAAGCCTGCCATGGCCATACAGTTTATAAGTAATATAAGTCTCTGTGTGTTTAGGTCTGAGCGGCTGTGAGCCCGAGTGGGACTGGAGAAAACTCCAGCTACAGAGGTCCAATCAAAGAGAGGGGTGCAAGCTTTACTAAACCCTGTTCAGACTGTAGACCTACATGCAAATTAAATGTTGTCTTAAGCCATTAAATCAGGAGTAATTTGTTATGTAGACGTAATAACTATGGTTGACTTTAGTTTTGAAATACAGTAGTTGAAACAGATAATACCAAGGAATGAAACTACATGGTATCACAGGCACCCCCACTACCAGGTGACTGAGTTAGAATTTCTAGAACTTTCTGGTTCATAAGAAGAAATCAACATTAGTTTCAGTGCTCCCTTCCAAGATCATTGGTGAAGTACCCCCCAGATTCCAAGAGCCACTAGTGGCAATGAGTGATGAGTGCGTACGTGAGCACACGTGCATGCGTGTGTGTGTGTGTGTGTGTGTGTGTATATATATATGTAAATACACATTTTGTGTAATATTTTGTATGTGTGCAGCTATGCATGAGTATGGAGGCCAGAGGTTACCAACAGATGTCCTCTTCATTTGATCTCTGCCTTAATTTTTTTCAGACAGGGGCTCTCACTGGACTTGGAGTTCACCAAATCACCTAGAGTGGCTGGCTAGAAAGGGATTATAGGCATGCACAACCCATGTCTGGGTCTTTATGTGGCCACTAGGGATTGGGACTCTTGTCTTGAAGCCTTTCTGAATGAGCTACTTCCCCAGCCTCCAATGTTATTATTTTAATTTTACAGATGAGGACGATGTGGCTACCAGCCAGCAAGTGATAGAAGTGGGATTGAGCCACATGATCCGGCTCCTTGGCTGACTCTCTTCTCTGCCTTCTGTCTTCCCATTGTAAATATAACCCTGAGGTATTGCTGGAGATCTTAAAAAGCCACTTCACATTGTAAAAATATTGAATACTACTTTTCACTTATTTCTTAAGCTATATATTTTTTTCAGCCGACTACTTTCCAGAACCGCATTATCTTATTGGTTTTATTATTCATCCTATTTATTCATCTTATTTATTTATTTATTTATTTATTTATCTTAATAGTTTTAAAACATGCATCAGTGGCATGTATTAGTTGTGTAACTTGCTTTCAATATTTCTGGGAATTTGTAATCCCACTGTGGAAAATTTTGTTAAATGCTGGTAGCTGAAATTACCATGATGTTTTTCAGCAGTGGAGGCAGCAAGCGGAGCAGAATAATTTTGGTTTCTGTAAATCCACCATTGTTATCATTAACACGAGGAACCCACAGAGGTGGGTTGGAGTATAGTAAAGAGAGGGTCTGATACATGTGAGACTGAACACAGGAAGCAGTATGCTAGCTCTACTCCGCAATATTGCCCCTAAAACTTCACCTATATGGGCTGATTAACACTGGCCTATTTTGGCTGCAATTAAATTAAAAGAATCATTATTTTGTCGCCTAATATGTCATAGGTAGATACTTTCATGGTTGGCAGACAACTTTGCATTTGAAAACTTCCAGTGATTACTGAATATTCCTGACAACTTCCATCTTCCACAATGTTTTCCAAAACCTTGCAGTTGGCTTTCCAAGTCCCAAAGCAGAAAAGGTACATGGTATGACCATTTGCTCTCCTCTTTTGCAAAGGGAAGCACACTCTCTTGTTGGTTACAGGCAGTCCAGCTTAAAGCACAGAGCAGAGCACTGCTGGCTCCCATGGTTCCATGCTTTCCGCTCAGAATGTGTTACCTGGCTCTGTCTCACTGCCACATTAACAGCTCCAAAATAGAAATAATATGAACAGTAACAATAACAACATAGCCTAAAATTCCACCAGGTTAGACTCACCCCAGGTTCCAGGCTTACTCGAAATGGGACAAAAAACCTACCAGTGTCAATATTTCCCTACTTCTCTCTAACGTGTAGTGAACTTCTCCTATTTTACTCCTGTTCTTCTCCATTCTGCCCACATCCTGCCCTTGACACAGCCAACACTTGGTGACCAGACTCTCAGTGCCCTCTTCCTCCATTGTCTTCTGCTCTGATATTTCTTTCATCCTGGATCACTCATTCTTTGGCTCTCAGTGTCACCCTATCATATGAAAGCCTTCCTCTTACTCTCTGGCTCTATCTTCTATATTCCCATCCAACTTTGTCCATTGCTCTGTAAAAGCAATCTTTGTGTCTTGTGATAATTCAATATTTCACTCCCTCTCTTTGTCTCTCTTTCTCTGTCTCTCTGTGTCTGTCTGTCTCTCTCTCTCTCTCTGTCTCTCTCTGTCTCTCTCTGTCTCTCTCTCTCTCTCTCTCTCTCTCTCAGACTGTAAATTCCTTGGACAGAGAGCCTTGCAATGAATGATTCTCTTTGCAATCTCATTGCTTAGCACAGAAGCAATGTCAATTAAAAAAATATGCTAGCACCTGTGTGGGTGGATAAAAATGCTTTTAGAAGCCATAGGTTATTTGAAACACCAATACCAGAGGTGCACTACTTTCCTATGGGTTGTCTGTCAGGGAGATTACTAAGGGCCCCCCACACAAGGCAGACTATGCCACTGCTGTTGGTTATTTACCAAGCTAAAGAGTAAGACCCTATTCCTGAAGTTGCCACATTCTTTGGTCACAGGAAATAGAGAACTCAAGCTGAAATTTGGCAGGAAGATGCTTTCCTGTTGGCTGGCTACTATATGGCTGGCTACTAGATGCATTATATAATATATAATATATAATATATATATATATATATATATTGCTGGGGGAGAATCATTATCAACAGTCTTACTCAACTATGGACATTTGGTGCAATATTTGGTGTGGTATTGACCAGCCATGCAAGATGATCCCACTGGTACCACAGTGGCAAGTCTGTTGTGGAGTAACCAAATGATTTCTCATTGGATTTGATACCTGCTTTATAAGAGAGAATCCACATCTGGTACTGTAAAGCTGATCAAAAGATCATGTTTAGGGAAGTTATAGGTTCTAGCAGGGAAGCTATCGCTGCTGCTGCTGCTGTTTTTATGTTTTTTTTTTTTTTAATGAACATAATGTGCCTATCAAATTGCCTTCTAAATAACTGTTTATCCCCGTAGGTTAGTGATACTGTCAGCTTTGGTCAGAGAACCTTCTTGTTTATTGGTCAGTGGTGATTGCGGACTCATAACTGATCAAAGCACAGGGGATAAATGTCTGGCGAATGTCCAGCCATAAAGGTTCAGGGAACACCATGGAAGAAAAGGAAAGAAAGGAAGAGATGAGAGAATTGGGGTTGTGGCGTCGGATGCTGATTTCTGAACATGAGATGCCTGTTGCATACTTGAACTCACGGTGGTTGTGATTGGCTGTTCAAGATCTTCTCAAGATCGAGCCTGTCAACACCCTGTCATGGAACAGGGAAAGCTTCATGGGACCCCCATCCCTGCTGGTAAATTACCCAAGCTCCTGTAAACAGCTCTAATGAAGCACACACACACACACACACACACACACACACACACACACACACAGACACACACAGACACGCACGCACACACAGACACACACGCGCACACACACACACAGACACACACGCGCACACACACACACAGACACACACGCGCGCACACACACATACACACGCACACACACACAGACACACACGTGCACACACACACAGACACACACGCGTGCGCGCACACACACACACAGACACACATGCACACACACACACAGACACACATGCACACACACACAGACACACACGCACACACAGACACACATGCATACACACACACAGACACACACGCACACACACACACACGCACACGCATGCACACACACACAGACACACACGCGCACACACACACATATTCTTACACTCACACACACACACAGACACACACAGACACATACACACACACACACACACACACACACACTCTTACACTCACGCACACCGTGAGCGTAGAAGGACTGGTTGGGAAAGGGACGAGGTAGTGGGAGAAGGACAAGAGAGGGCCCTTACCCTGTCCTTTGACTAACTTGTTAGGATGGATGCATCATTTTAACCACCTGCTGTACTCATGATGTGAGGTCTGCATTCGGTCACTGGTTCACGGGGCCCACATGGACGCTCCTAAGAGACCCATTCCTGAGGAAGAAACAATTCCCCATACAGTTCCTAGTGAGACTTCTAGGTAGGGACCTGTTCTTTCCTGGACTCAATCATTGCCTTCTCCCCATAAGTTTTATTTTATATTTCCTTCCATATGAAATGCAAGTGTATTTTGAGCACTCCTGAATAAAGCGAGTAAGTTTTATGTACATTATATATGTGTAAAAAATTTTAAAAAATCTTGTGGATAGTCTCATCACTTTAACCCTTGATTTTATTTAAGCCTAATATCAAAGTTCTGGTTTCTATTGCTGTGATGAAACTCCATGACCAAAAGCAACTTAGAGGAGAAAGGGCTTATTTCATCTTATAGCTCTTAGGTCACATTCTATCACAGAGGGAAGTCAGGGCAAGAGCTCAAGGCAGGAGCCTGGAGGCAGGAACTGATGCAGAGGTCTTGGAGGAATGCTGCTTACTGGCTTGTTCTTCATGGCTTTCTCAGCCTGCTTTTTCATACCACCCAGGCCCATTTGCCCAGGGGAGATACTGCTCACAGTGAGCTGCCCCCTATCAATCACTAATCAAGAAAATGTCCCATAGGCCAATCTTATGAAAGTATTATCCCAACTGAGAGTCTCTCTCTTCCCAACTGACTCTAGCTTGTGTCAAGTTCACATAAAATTAACCAACATACTTGATTTACTTCATTACACACAAAACAAAGTATTGGTGTTTTTTCTTTTTGTTGTTGTTGTTGTTTTATTTTTGGGATAGGGTCTCGCAGTCTGACTATGTAGCCCTGGCTGTCCTGGAACTCACTGTGTAGATCAGGCTGGCCTTGAATTTACAGATATTTGCCTCTTTCTGCCTCCCAAGTGTTGGGACTAAAGGTGTGGGCCACTCTGCCAGGCATGCTAGTTTGGATTTTAGAGTTACCTAGGAGACACAACTCTGGCTATGTCTCTGAGGGTGTTCCCTGAGAGGATTAACTGAGAAAGAAAGAGCCATGCTAGATGTGGACTGAGGGCACAGACTACATAAGAATGTAAAAGCACTAAGAATAGCACCCATCTTTTCCTGCTTTCTGACTGAAGATATAGTCCTAGGGTTGGGCCCTAATCTACCTAATTAACATTCCCTTAAAAAGAGGAGATAAAGACCTTGCAGAGGCAACAAGGCCATCTGCAATCCACAGAGAGAGGTATTAGAACAAATCCAGCCCCCAGACACCTTGATCTTAGACTTTCAGCTTTCAGGATGATGAGAAAATACATTTTTGTTGTCCACGCCTCCTAGTTTGTGGAATTCTGTAATGGAAGGTCTAGGAAATGGATACAGTCTTCCACAAATGTCTTTTTAAAGCCAGGACATTTCTGTTGTGGAACATTCCTTTACATTCACCATGATTGGTTTAATAAAGAGCTGAGTGGTCAATAGCTAGGCAGGAGGTACAGGCAGCAATTCTGGAAACAGAGAGCTGTGGGAAGAAGAAAGGAGAAGTCACCAAGAGACACAGAGCAAGCAGGATGGGCAATATGGAGATGAAGTAATAAAGCCACAAGGCAGAAAGTAAATTAATAAAGTGGTTTAATACATTATAAGAGCTAGTTAGAAACAAGCCTAAGCTATTTGCTGAGCTTTCATTATGAATAAGTCCCTGTGTCATTATTGGGGAGTCAACTGTACCAACAAAATGTTTGACTACAAATGACGCCAAATGTGGGGTAAGTATTTTCACATAAGACCCAAGAATGCTTTAAAAAAGGTTCCAAACACACAAAAATGGAGCCAAATGTGGCTTCCGAGTCCCACAGTCTCTCATGAGGGCCACAGTACAGAGACGTATCTCCTGGGCACCGCCTGTGGGATTGAGCTGCTAGTGCTATGAGCTAAGCTGCATAGTGATTTAAAGTTTTGCTCATGCAGACAGAAAAGGTTACAGATATGCAGTAAAGCAAGTTCAAATGGAAAAACCCTCTAAACAGGTTACAGTGTGTTTAACAATGTATGTAGGCTTAAGAAAAAAAAAAAGAAAAAGGATATAGACAGTCATAAAAAATAGTTTAAAAAATAATAGAGTCTTTAAAGAGAGAAGTAAAGTAATTAAAAAATAAAGAATAAGCCATGTAAGGAAGGGAAATATTACAACTCAGGGATTCGGGATCTTCTATAGTGCTTTATTAATTTTAAATTTTTTGAATGCTAATGAACAGACAACAGCTGCTGAGAGACATTGGATTATGAAAGGGACTGTGAAATTAAACCAAACTATATACTTTAGGAATGCTTTAACTTCAAAATGGAAGTCAAAAAAGTCTTACCTTGGGGAAGATGTTATGCTTTTGTTTCCACAGGAAATGAAAGGCTGTGGATTCATTTAAGGTTGATAGAGATCAGATTTGATCGGGAGAGACCCCCTGAAAATCCTGGCTACAGACAAAAAGAAATAAACCTTGAAAAACTACAAGACAGGTTATGTATATTTTACCCGCTCAAACATAAAAAAAAATTATCTTTGGCTGGATTGTGTACAATGCACAGTCCATGCTTGTGTTAATGCAGATGAGCATGTTACCTTTGAAAGTTTGTGTGTTTTCAGAGCAAGAGGATCTGACACCAATAAAAAAGGCTAGCCCAGGAGATCCAGTCTCTTAGAGAGCCTCTATTGCAGTTTCCTCACAGTTTTGCACCCAGAACAGCTTCGAGGCTGATGGCTGATATGGTCCAGCCTCACAGAATATTCTAGCTAGGACTTCAGATAAGCCCATTGCACAGAAACTGGACAACTAATGGTACAGCTAGCTCTCCCAGGTCTTGACCATTATCCTAATTTTCTAAGGGTCCCTCAAAGATGCCATCACTCCCAGACAACAGGGAGCAATCGAGATCACAACACCCACATTCCCAAGAGGTAGGGCGGGTGGTTTTTGGTCATCCAGTGGATTATGGATATTTGTCATCATTTAGGGAGGTTGGATGCAAGTTGTTGTGTACGGGGATTTCTTTTTGAAGGGGAAAAAAGGAAGATATA
>CABHPP010143936.1:5132-33911 GCA_902168425.1 Peromyscus attwateri
CCCCCCACACACACACCAGGAGGGGCTTCTGAGCTTGGGAGGACACTGCAGGCACCCAGAGATGTGTGGTTCCTGTAGCAGTCCCCTCTCTGTCTCTATCTGGTCCTCTCCTGAGAAAGAGGAACCTGTGTTTGACTTCAGCTCAACAAGCCAAAAGAGGAAGTGGATGAGCCAGGTCCCTGCACAGGGTTTCTGAGGCCCCAGTGGGATGTGGTCAGGGCCAGCATAGGAGCCTGAAGGTCTTGTCCTCACTACTGCCCAAGGAGTCTGCCTGACATCCTTGTGGAAGGGACTCCTCAGAATAGGGTACCCTGGCCTTGGCACAGCCGGTTAGATACAGGTGAACTAACATTAGCAAAGAGCACTGTGACTTGATGTAAACACAGATAGCTGTCACCCCGGGACAGGGCTGGCATGCCTCATCTCTCACTACGAGTCATGTCTGCTGTGGCTCACATTAGCACGATCTGTACATTAAAGTTGTTAGAAAAGGGAGCAGAACTTCTGAGGGAGTGGGGGACTTTTCCAAGGTCAAGGTCTCCTAGGAGTCACTGATTGCTAGAGACACTGAGATTTGAGACCCATGGCGCTCAGTTACACAGACACCCTCTGCTACAGGAATTACTGTCCCTGTGCACCCTACCTCCACGCACACAACTTTGGCTGGGGGTTGGTGGGGCAGCAAAAGCATGTCCACAACTTATACATTTCTTTCCTAAAAGCACTTGAGGAGTAAATGCCCAGTACCTTTCTGGCTGCCCCTGCAAAGAAAGTGTCCCCTAGATCAGTAACTGGCCAGTCTGGTAGCCTCTGGCCACACATAGCTAAGGAGCACTTGGAATGTGACGGCTGTGAATGGGAAATACATATGATTTTAAAAGCTTGACAAGAGACAACTAAGCATCACTTATTTTATGTGTGTGTATGTGTGGGCACATGTGTGCCATGGTACCCATGTGGAGGTCAGAGGACAAGTCCTTGGTTCTTTCCTTTCACCACACATGGGTACTGGGGACCAAGCTTGGGTCATCAGGCTTGGAAGCAAGCACCTATACCCACTGAGGCATCTCACCAGCCCTTCATGTATAATTTTTATATTGGTGACTAGTAGAAATGATGAGACACAGTGGGATCAGGATCTGTTCCTGGCGTTTGAACTGGCTTTTGGGAACCTATTCCCCATGCTGGGTTGCCTCACCCAGCCTTGATGCAGAGGAGGAGCTTGGTCCTGCCTCAACTTGGTATACCATGTTTTGTTCAAGCCCATGGGAGGCCTGCCCCTTTCTGAATGGAAACAGAGAAGTAGATGTGGAGGGGGAGGTAGATGGGAGGCAGGGGAGGGGGCAGGGAATGGGAGGAGAGGAGGGAGGGGAAACTGGTCAGTATATAAAATAAATGAAAGCATTTAATTAAGATATATATAAACTGTGGATCATGGTTGTGAACGCCTGGATTCTCAGCAATGGGGAGACCAAGGCAAGTGGACTGAGAGTATGAGACTAGCCTGGGCTACACAAGTAAGTTCCAGATCAGCTTGAGCTTGTGTAATTTGACAGTGTCACAAAAATAAATTTTTATAAAATGATGTAAATTTTCACTTGTTTCTCCTACTATTTATGTGGTACTGTGGACTGTGTCTGTGGCTTTTCATGTGACCTCAGGTCATAATGTTAGAAGGCCAGCAGCTGGGAAGATGCTGTGCCAGAGAGAGGCAGGGAGAATGGGGCCGGATGAGGGTGCCAGGCAGATGGATGCTTTTTGTTTTGCAGGTGTTTTCAGTTGACACTGGCCTGGTGGAGCTCAACCGCACTCTGAACAACAGTTCCCTGCATTCAGGCATAAATCAGTAGGGCAAGGCCAGGTTTGGGCTTTGGAGCTAGCTAATTCCAAGTTCCTAGCCTTGTGACCCTGGGCCAGCTAGTCAGCCTTAGGCTTCAGTTTCCCCAACACAGAGACCACTTACAGAGTCCTTAGAGGATTTTAAAAATAGTAGCATATAGAATCAACCCCCAAAAAGCATCGGTTCCACACTCATGGAGTCAGTCAACTTAAGATCAAAAATATTTGAAAAAACTGTCTGTTCTGAACTGTGCAGACTGATTGCTTGTCGTTATTCCTCAGATGATATAACGTGACAGTTAGTTACATAGCATTTGTATTTGTTATTAAAAGTGACCTAATGATGACTTAAAATATACAGTTGGGGTATGCATGAGTTATATGCAAATACAATTATTTTATGTGAGATACTTGGGACACGAGCATCCTGGATCCCACCCCACTGAGACACCAAAGAGTGACTTTAAATGACAAATGCAGTCCATTAAGGGTTCAGAGATCAGGATATTTTGTTTCAGTATGAACATCCCGGGGCATCTGAAGCTTGGGGGATGCCCAGAGGTCCATTTTCCCTTCATCAGCCTTGCCTTACTTACCCGGTCCACGGGTGGAAATGGCCTGGCTGGTGGTGGGTCTGAGAGGACACAGTAGTCTCAGCAGGGGTTGGACCCCGAGTCTTGTCTGCCAGGCTCTGCTCGATGGCCATCTGGACCAGCTCCTCCTCACTCAGGCTGCTATACAAGCTGTATTCCTCATGCCCGATGGCACGCTGTCTGCCCCGAGTGGTGATCTCAGTCGCCATCTTGGCCACTTCTCCTCTGAGACTCAGCAGTAGCAAGCACACAGCAGGGGACAAATCCCTGTGAGAAAACCAAAACCACCCCAGTCACCGAGGGTTCCACGAGACAGCCGTGTTTACCCACAGGGAAGGCTGTGCAATCACATGTCTTTGAACATGTATGTGTGGGCCTGCATGCTAGTATATACACCTAAGTGTGGGTGCTCATGGAGGCCAGAAGCAGCTCTCAGATCTCCTGCAGCTAGAGTTGCAGGTGGCTGTGCACCTCTTGACATGGGTGTCAGGAACCAAACTGGATCCTCTGCATGAGCAGCAAGTGTGCTTAACTGCTGAGCCATCTCTCCAGCCCACACTTTAAAAAAAATTCATTTGGTCATGGAATCTGTCTAAACATTAATCCATCTACACAGCCTATTTACTCATCTATTCACCAATCCACCTAGCCTTCAAACCATCATCCATTTACTCATCTTCTCATGCGTCTGTCTACTCACCTATAGCTACCCATTCTCCCATTCATCCTCATATCTGCCCACATGTCCAAAATCCAACTATCCTACCCATCCATCCATCTTTGTATCCATTGACCAGCACATGCACCCAACCACTACCCCCTCAACTCTTTCATCCACCATTATTTGCCAGCCTAACTGACCTTCCAATTATCCATCTGTCCAACCTCCCACCCACCTGTCCATCATCCATCCTTCTATCTATTTACTCCCTCAGCCACATTTCCCCCCTCCTCCTACCCATTCCCTTTTAAACCTATCTATGCAGATATCTACCCACTCCCCATTTCCATTCCGGGAAACCTACCTATACAGGTATGACTGCATACATTAACTAAGAGATTATTTCTTGTGCAACTACTCTGGGTCAGGCACCCTTCTGGGGACACAAAGATCTCAACATCCTTAATCCTGCCTCGTGAGCCCACACAGTGTCATGTGCATTCTTCCCATCCAGTCACAGCTGTGTCCCGCACTGGCACATCAAGACTGCTCTTCGCTGTGGGAGGGCTGAGAATGCTGTGGATGAGTCAGACATGGGCTCATGCTTGGGATGGCATGATCTAGTTAAAACCAGCCATCACAACAGTCTCATTACAGGGATTCTCTTCTAAAAGATACAAATGCCTCAAAGAGAACAGAGCAGGCTGAGCAATAAAATCAAATCAGCCCAACCTGTGATATTTACTGGCTTGCAGCAGCATGACCACAGGTCAATGGTTCTCAGCCCTGGCTGAGCATTCAAGTCATATGAGGTCTTTAAAAAAATCATGCCCCCGCCCCCAAGTGCCAATGTTCTATTCTGGCAAATATATGCGCCCCCTCCCCCAGAGACAGATGCACTTCTCCTTCCTCTTGGATATTGGGCCCAAGCCTTTGAGACTTGCTCTGCCAAGTGGAAGCTGGTGGGCACAACACACTGGGCATATGAGAGATCTCTTCTGTCATGCCCAGTGGAAAGAGGAATTTCCCACAAGACCTGCCTCCTTACAATCTGAGTCCCAGAACCCATCAGGCTCCTGAGGGTAGGCATGCTCCACCCAGCAGGGGTCGCTGTCCAGTTGATAAAAGCCCCCTTCAGCCCATGGGAGGTCAACACCATTCCTATGCCACACTCTCCTCCAGTGAGTAGGAACCTCCATGTTGCAGGCCCCAGCCCCAGCCTGCAGCTCAGAGTCTTTCCCACCTGCCGGCATGGACCTTGGGTACCAGTGCTCCATCTAAGGACTGCTTTGCTATGTGGCATTCTTGTGGCTCCAGCTAGCTGGTACCCAGGAGACCAGTCCAACCCTTCTCAGAGAGGACATCCAAATGGCCCACAGCCAAAACACCAGGAGGCATTCACTTCACATTCACTTAATGTTGAGGAGTTCGGACTCAAATCTAAAGCAACACAACTTCCCCTGCCCCACACAGCTCAAATGAAAATGGTGGAAAATACAAATGCCAGGGAGTGGGGGGTTCACCACAGAGAATAGGGGGTCACCAGGGATAGTGTAGGGTCATTGCCTCCCCTGCACCAGAAGTGGAAAATGACAAACCCCTTTGGAATGCCAATGGCGTTTGCTTAGGCTGACCGTCCAAACGTCCTAGCGATCTTCTTCCAGCTACATTCCAAAGAACTAGGGGACATATAGAGATAAGTGAGGTCTAGAGTATTCAAGGCAACATCATTCATCTAAACCCAACTGAAGCAGATCCACGATGCCCACCAAAATAAACGCGCTCGCACAGGATGGTGGCATCACGGAGAGTGTGCACCCATGAAAGCACGCAGCCTTGCACGGGGATGGCTCGAAACAATACTGAGCCAAATGAGCAGGATGGCCAGAACTCATACACATGGTTCACATGTGTGGAAGCCACGTGTATCTACATGATCGTGCTTATATCAGAGGCTGAGTTCTCTTCGGGAAGCTGTAGTCCGCCAGAGCATGTGGGGACCACACTGGAGGCAGGTTCCTCGAGTGTCCACTACTGAGTATTTTCACGGCACAGTGAGTCCCTGTAAGGGTTCCTGGAAGCATTCACATGTGACTTGTGTGCGCATATTTCTACATGCACATGCTACATTGTGCTGTGACCTAACGACTCAATAGATACAGAAAATATCAATCAGAAAGTACCATGCCAGGGCCCTGCATCAATCCCTTGCACTCAGAGTCCTGGGAGTGTGGTCCAGGTACCCACCTGTCAATTGTATTTGAAGATGAGCCCAGGCAGATAGGAGCCACTGGCCAGAAAACACAGACAGGGGATGGGCCAGTACTTGGGGGGGGGGGGGACACGCATGCACACACGCACGCACTTAGCATGGACTCACATGATGAGGCCCTTCAAAGCAGCTCTGGTTTGAACCCTGTAGCAGTCCCTACTTGCTCTGTGGATCCCCAGCAAAGAAGAGACTTTACCCAACAACTCTGGGCTCTCCCAAACACAGCCAGTTGAGGCTTCAGACTTAAAGCATAGAAGTGGCTAGGACAGCGGGGACACCGACTCTCTTCCACGCAGAGGTCTCCCTGGTACCGTTCCCCTGTGCCTCTCTCTCCAGCCTCTTAAGTCATTTCCATGCTGGTTGCCCTGGCCTGGCCTCCCCAATTACTCACCAAGTGACACCCTGTGCTCGCTGCCCCCAGCCCCCACTCTGCCTGTGAAGGAAGCTCTTGCCCCAGCTTCCTGCCCTTCAAAATCTGCGTCTTATCCCTTCACCCTTTTCCTCTCTACACTCTGACCTTCCATCCCAGACACCTGGGTGGTACCTTCTCCGAAACCCACATGGCTCTCTCCTACCCCAGCATCTTCTCCTGGGCTGTGTCTGACATGCCTCCCCCTCTCTCTCTGCTCTCAGAACTCCTCCACAATATTTAAGGCTCCACAGCAAGTGTCCTTCCTCTGAACTCCATCCTGATTCCAAAAGGAGTCATGAGCTATGGTCAATGAGAACTTCTCAGAAGTTGATTGGAGACCCTGACAGAGCAGGCCACAGTCTGCCTCTCCAGGCTGAACAGCGTTCACTGACCACCTAGTCTCCCATTCCCTCAACTAATAGACCCCCAAACCTTTCCCGAGCCTCTGCCCTGGGCTGGATGCTGTTCACAAGGCATTGCCAAAACTTCTGACTTGATTTCTTGCTCCTACTGATCATTCCAGAACTCCAAGGTGAGTGGCTGTAAGGTAGATTGCTTGTCTAGAGCCCTGGGGTCCCTCTGTCCCAGCTCCAGCACACGCAAGCACACACACACACACACATAATTAAATGGAGCTTGATACCCCTGTGTCTTTCATTCCTTTTCACCAAAGAAGCAGTTAAGGTTCAGCGTAGGAGAAGGATATGCCTTGGGGAAACTGGGACTGAAATCTTGATCCTCCAGATGCTCCTCCTGAAATTCCAGAAGTGATGATCAGAGCAATGGCCCATATGTGGGTTCTGAGCAGGTGGGCCATCTCCTGCCCCAGGCTTGAGTCCTGGAGGAAGATCAGAGTGCCAAGACCCACTGGGAGGCCACTAGGATAGGAACAGCCATTTCCCAGAGACAGTGGGTCCATGAGCCCTTACTGACCAGGCCCAGGGCATGCAGCAGTGGTCCAGAGCTGGTCAGCCCACATGCAGGCTTGACCTAGGGAAGCTAGGCCTCCCTTGAGCCCCCTCCTGCCCTCTGAGGTGCCTGCCCTACATGTTGATTCCGTGGGTCCCCTCCCAGGTGGCCTCTGTAAAGTAGTGGGGAGTAGCTGTTTGGAGGACTTGAATTAGCAGGTAACAGTGCTTTCCCAACTGGGCCTCAGTTTCCAATCTGTGAACTGGGTCAAGTGTGGATCCCAGGTGGACTGTGATGAGGGTTAAAACAGCGCTGAAAGATGAGCCTTCTCTCCCACTTTCCTTGAGCCTCCTATGTGTGATTGTGTGTGGTGTTGGGGGCCGCAGTAGGAGGAGGTCATTCCCTGGGTGTCCTATGAAGAAACAGGGCATGTCTAGAAGGCAGCCATCCTCTGGCACCCAGCCCCTCCGGCAAGGGACCTGGGGTTAGGTGTGAGGGGAGATGTGTTGTGTTCATAGAAGAGCTGAGGAGGTCACTTCTCAGCTGCCCTCTAGACTGCTGGCCATCTGAATTGCTTGCAATGACCTTACCAGCCTATAGTATCCATAAAACATTGTTTCATATTCCTGTCCAAACTCCAGCACCTAACTGAAGGTCAGGCACACAGTAGGTATTTAATCAGTGCAGGAGAATAAACAGTAGAATCAGCATAAGTTTTAATTCCCTGGAAGGCCAGCTGTTTGCTAGGCTGGGGACCCCCTTGCCACCTACTCTAGCCTTGCCCTGCCATCTGCTGGCTGTATCTGGGATTGCAGTCTACTCACTAGCAGGCCTTATCCTGCCTGTGAAGTACTAACAGCCTTGGCCTGTTGCAAGATGCATGATTTATTGTAAATGTACAGAACATCATCTGACATACATCCAGGGCCTGGAAAAAAATCTGAATATGATTTACAGCTCCCTGGAGGCAGCCTTTACCTGCTCCTGTCCATTCAGGACCTGCCCTGGCTGACAGTTTTCAGAAGGGCCATCTGATGGTTTTACCTTCTTCTGGACTCTCCTCCATTTAAAATGAGGATGGGCCAAAGTGAAAGGAGCCCCAAGCCTGTCTTCTCCTCTCGTGAAAAGGGTGGCTGTCAGCTCCTAAGCTGACACGGTGAGATCTGGTCAGAGCTGGGGTGGGTGGACTCCATGTCCTCCCTCATCCATCCTGATGCAGAGCTGGTGTCCATTCCTCCCAAATGCCCCAGTCCTTCCACCGACTAGTTGTTCTAGACCTCGGGAGGCCACCTGCCTGGCCTCCCCTCTCCCCCACTCCCAGCTTCACTCTGTACAAGGTGACCATCTGCACAGGACAACGGCGACTCTGAGGAGATTCTTGAGTTCCATAATTATGCAGGGCACATGGCAAGCACAGTGTGCAGTTTTCATTTGGGGTCACATATCCACTGGGGCATGAGGTTGGAGGGCAGGCTGCTGCACCGTGCTCCTGAGCAAGGCCATGGCTCTGAGCCGGGGGTCACCTCAGAGCTGTACTGCCAACCAAAGAGAAGGCTCTCTTGCCACCAGTGTGCGCCCTCGGGTTTGTTGCTGATTGAACCACCTCGGGAGTTGGTGGTAGGGGTGTTGTTTTTCTGGCTGACAATGGGGAAACTGAGCAACACCCAGAGAGATGCAGTGATAAGGGCAGGACCAGAAGGCTGCATCTGACTTTACACCAGACTTCTGTCTCACATAGCTAAGGGCAGCCTCCAGCTGCTTTTCTTTTTACTTTTTGCACTTGCACACACACACACACATGTGTATGCATGTGTGTTCATATGTGTGGGTACAGGGGGGGCGAAAGTGTGTGAATGTGTGTATGTAAGCCTGAGGGTGACATTGGGTGTCTCTATTTATTGAAACAGGGTCTCTCAATGAACTCAGAACTAACTAGCTTGCCCCAGAGATCCTGCCTCTGCCTCCTATGTGCTGAGATTACAGGCAGCTGCCATCCCAACTCCAGTCCTCATGGCTGTGAAGCAAGTGCTTTTCTTACCAAGTCATTTCCCCAGCCAGCACCCCTCCAGATGCTCTTTAAGGCTTTAGGAGAGGCTGGGGGTAAGAATAAAGACTTTGTGTTTTTAAAAGCTTGTCTATATGTATATACTATATGTGCATATATAATAAATTTATACTCACAAATGTGTTTGTAGTTGAATCATACAAACCCTTCATGTAATATATACTATATTATATACACATATGTATGTATATATGTGCAATCAGCTCTCTGAATCTGTGGATTCTACATCTATGAATTCAACTAACTAAAGTTTAAAATATCCAGAAAAATGTTCAAGTAATGGCGAACACCTGTAGACATTATTCCTTGAACATGTATAGACATCACTCCCGTCATTATTTCCTAAACAATACTGTGTAACAACTGCCTATGTAGGGGCCCGTGGGTAATCCAGTGATGGTTTCAATGAGGATAAGAGAATGTGTGCACGCTCTATACAAATACTACACATCTTCCCTAGGGGTCTTAAGCAACTTGGATTTTGCTATCTACAGGTTCCAGGAATTCATCCCAGCAGATGCCTAAGAACAACTCTGTATGTAACATTGACACATACATAGTATCTGTCAACGTATTGTGAGAGTTTCCGGGTCTCCCAAATGGTCCAAGACCCTTAGCCTCGGGTGATCTTGAAAACAGGCTGCTTGGACCAGCCTGGGACTGAGGAGGAAGTGGGGAGTTACTGGGCTGTTCCTTGTCCCCTCCCATTCCCTATATGCAGTTTTATTCTTTGCAATGTTCCTTCTACCATCATAACTCCTCATTCTCCAGCAGGGACTCATGGGAGACCTGGAGGTCTGCTCTCCCTGCCTGGTCCTCATGCTCTGAAATCTGAACAGTAAAACCCACACTCGTGGCTGTGGACCCTGAGTTGTGGTCTACCACTGTCCTGAGCAGAATCCTTTGACCTCAGTGCCTGTGCTGGTGAGTTTGTGTCAACTTAACACAAAGTGGGGACACCTGGGGAGAGGGACTCTGCCTCCACCAGATTGGCCTGTGGACATTTAATTGATGAAGGCAGGCTTAGCCCACTATAGGCAGTGCCACCCCTGGGCAAGGGGGTCTAGGCTGTGTAAGCAAGCAAGCTGAGCAAGCCGGGGCAGAGGAAGCCGATAATCAGTATTCCTCCTGAGCTCCTGCCTTAGCTCCCTAGATGTTGGGCTGTGATGTGGAAGCGTAAGCCAAACCAACCCTCCCAGCAGAACACCCAAGATGCTTTTAGTCGACGACGACGTCTTTATCACAGCAACAGAGAAGCAAAGTAGAGTATCCCTGAGGAATATTCCCTCCCTCTGGTATAGATGGGGGACGGAGGCCCAGAATGTAAGTGGCCAAGGACACATCTACCTATCCCTTTCTTCATCGACCCCCTCCCCTAGCCCCAAACTCTGAGGGCGATGGCAAAGATTCCTGCAAGTGACTCTTCATCTCACCCTTCTGCATCTTTGTTGCTGCCCTAGCTAAGGTTAGACCCAGATCAAAGCCCCAGGGTGGGCCTTTGACGAGTGTATTAATTGCTTTTCTGTTGCTGTAATAAACTAAAAACTGCAAACTGGAGGTAGGGCTATGAACTCTCGAAGGCCACCCCCAGAGATGCACTTCCGCAGTACAGCTGCACCTCCCCAGAGTCTGTCCCACTCCAAATGTGTCACCAACCAGGGACCGAGTCTTCACATTCATAAACCTATGTGGGGCATTTGTCGTTCAAGCCACCACAGGAAGGGACAGGGCTGAAGGGCCTCTGGAGTCAGCCTTTTTATAGGCCTCTGTCTTCACAACATAACAGCTATTTCATCATCTTTGTCAGAGGAGCAAAAGACCCTCCAGATCCAGCCTGTTGACTTTCCCTCCTAGACGAGGGGTAACCATTACCTGAGATAGCAAGTCAATCCCCCTTGCACCCACGCTCTATAAATGACTCATTGGTTGGCCAAGCTGGACTTGGGTGGAGTCGCGCTTCGGCCTGTTGTTGGAGGCCTATCTGAAGTGAGTAGACATTTGTTGGTGTCTCTCCAGGACAAGCACACGGAACAGGACTCACAGCTTCTAAGCACAGCTGATTCCGCTGCTAGTCTCAAATCCTTGGTCACAGCCAAGCCTGTGACTTCGGGGTCTCAAGGCTTTGGGGATTCTGAGTCGCGGTCAGTTGTTTTTTGTGGGAGACTGGGATATAATAGGCTCTGGGCTAGAGAGTGCAGTCAACACCACCACACAGGACTCTTCTCCCTTTGTATGGAGGGGACACTGAGGCCTAGAGAGGTCATCCAATGGGATTTGATCTTGTCCAAAGCTGACTCTGTCCTCACTCCACTACCAGACCAGAGGCCTATTGTACAGAAAGGGGAAACTGAGGTTCTGTTTGCCATGGAACACCCTGCCTTCCCTTTGCTTGTCCAGTTCACAATGGCTTGTGAATCTCTCTCAAGCCACCTGGAATCCTAAAAAGACAACTTGATAATTTATTGATTTGGGGCCTGGGGTCCATTGATTTAAACCACCTCAAAAGACAGTAAGCAAGAGGGTGAGAGAGGGGTGCAGGGGGGTCGGGGAGGAACAGAAAGAAAAAATACTTTTCTGAGTTTTGTGACAAATAATGTATTCTAAGGAATCAGTCCCTCACAGAGCTGAAGGCCGCCAGAGGCATTGCCTGTGAGCAGCAGTTAACAGGACTCCAGGGAGCCTGGGTTCCCCTCTTATTCCCCCAGCCCCTAAGCTGTTGCCTCTCCAGGGCCAGGAGGTCACCTTTGTCTCAGTCAGGGTGGAGGGCCCCTCCACTGCCTCCAGGCCCTGCAGGAACTGGCCGGTGTCCCAGGCTCTATCCTCCTACGGCATCCAGACACATCAGTATGGCTCAGTCCACAGGGCTAGACACAGGATTCCAGGGACCTGACCCAGTTTCTGCCTAGCTCTAGACATACCAGGCTCTGCCATCTGCCAGCAGCCTGAAGTGCTGCTGATGGGTGGCAAGGGTGGCCACTCCTCCCCCTTCAGGCCGCCAGGGACTCTGCAGCTCAGAAGAGGCAGCCCAGGGGATAGGCTGGAGACATTTCTGTGTCTCCTTCAGAAAGACTCTTAGATCTAGTCTGTGGGCGACACATGGTGCCTAATGATGCTGTGAAGATGCCAGGGGAACCTGCTGGGTTCACAGAGATGCCGACCACCACATTGCCAGCCTAAGAGCCATGGGAGCTGTGGCTGTGAACACGAGTACTTGAGGTCCTGAAGCTTAAGTTTGATTCCCAATTCCAGCACCTCATTGCTGCCCAGCCTCAGACAAGACTCTTAACTTCCATAGCCTCAGTTTCCAAATCTTGTAAAGGGGAGTTAATGGTCACTTCACACTCATGGTGGACTTGAGAGGGGTCAGGGAAATAATTCCCTCACATTAAGTTTTTGATGGATACCAGCTAACATGGGCTGAATTATTCATTATTAAATCATTCCAGGCCCCCATCCAGGGAAAGAAGACAGCACTCCCAATTACTGCCTTAAGGCTCCCAGCACATACCAGGTGTGGTCTACTTGTGCCAGAAGGGACCAGAAATATGAGATGGTTCCTTTTAGTGGGTATGTGTCCGTGTTTTGAACCAGAGTGGAATTAACAACTGCTTTGGCTAAGGTCAGGCTGTGGCTGGGGGCTGGTATGGCAGCCTGCCTAAGCTCTTGTGAATTCCCTCAAACCTTGCCTCACAAGGACTCCCTGCAGAAGGAGGGTTTTCCTGCCCCAAGCAGGGCTTTGTCACATCTCCATTGTCCCTCCATGTCACTAGCCTGTTCATGTCAGCCCATCTCCCTGGCTTCGCAAAATATAGCCTGAGATAAAACCCCACCTGCCTCCCCTCTGCTCATACACTTTTCAAGTGTGTTCCATTCCCACCCCCACCCCCACCCAGGTCCTGGAGCGAGCACTCCTCCCTTCAGCCTCCACAGGGGCTTTGCTCTCCTTCCCATCCCAGGGAGTCTTTCCTCAGCAGCCCCGTCCTTCCCACGTTTCATCTCCCTTTGCCCAGCTCTTCCTCCACCCAGAGACCCCTTGCTCACCGTGATAACATTCCATCTGTCCTTTCCAAGTCCAGTGCTTATTCAGATACGGTGTGTGCGCAGTATGTATGCATGAGATTATTTGCATCACTGCCTCCCACAGATTTTTTTTTTTTTTTTAGTTTCATCTAGGTAGCATTTCTCATTTCACACCCTCTCCTAACCCTCCAGAAAGGGTAGGCAGAGCCCACGTCACCTGGGTTGTTATCAACTTTACATTACTGTTCATGCACAGCCCTCTTAGTGCAGCAGACACTAAGTCCTCTTGCAGGAAAACATCTATCGTTTTCTCTGCCTGGAAGCATTTTCAGAAGTCACCTGTCTAACACAGACATTACCGGAGACCCTATGGACCCAATAACAGCATCGTTGCTCCCTCCTTTCACACGTCCATGTTTAGAAACACACAACAGAGTGACACTTTAAGCTGGAGTCCTCCAGAAGAATTGCTATCGTGCTTGACTTCCTGGTATCATGCACTAGACCCAAAGTCTCCAGTATGTGCGGAGCTGGAGAGAGGGAGCAGAGGGAGAAGCATGGCACAGTTTGGCTACAGGTCTTGGTGAATCCTGAAGCTGCAGGTCCCAGCCCGCCCAGCAATTCTTTTTCAAGTCTCTCTGACCAAGTCGAAAGCATGCATTACCTGCAAGGCTCTGTGGCGGGGACACAGGTCTGGGCCACAAAGAGATTTTTCTTGACTGTCTGAACTCAGAACATGCTCCCTGAGTTTGCCTCCTGTGCTGGCCCTGAGCTTCCAGCTGCTGTGCCAGGCAGTTCTGAAACACTCTCCTTTGAAGCAGGGAGTTTATTTCGGGCCCACCGCATGACCGCGATGTCAAGCCAAGCTATAAGATGTTATGACTCTCAGATTTCCCTTCTGAAGATTGAAGCGAGGAAGCTGCAGTCCCGCCTTCCACTCCTCTAGGGGCACAAGGGACAGGCTCCCGCTCCAGAGAGCATCTCGGGAGGGCTTCAGCCCTCACGTGATGTCATCATTTGTAAGCCTTGACATGGAGGCCATATATGGATATGTTTCTAGAACTGCTCAGGCAGCGCTAGAGAGGAGGGAGATGCAGGAAGACAAGACAGAGGGGAACGCAAAGACGCAGAGTTGGGAAAAGAGAATAAAAAGGCAGGGAGAGAGCAGGGGTGTGTAAGAAGAGCCCAAAGGGGGAAGCAGGAAGATGGACTGAATGAGGGAGGGTACATAAAGGCTTCTACGTAAGACCCTTGAGAAAAATCAAGGCTCAGTGATGGGCATGCAGCAGGTGGCCAAGGCTAACATTTAGAGACACCAGCTATCCAGAATTGGATGCTGTGGGGTGGAGCCCCAAGGGACACAGAGCAGGGCATGAGCCAACAGACCAGTGAGCACACAGCATCAGGCCACCGTGGACAGGGTCAGCCACAGAAGGGACCTACTACCCCCAGGTCTGGGAAAGAGTATCTCCATTTCTGAAACAGGTATTCTAAGAGAGGAGGCTATTTCCTCTTTTCCTTTGGATCTCCAGTGTCCTTAGCCATGTACTTAGCAATAGGAAGCAGAGGAAGTGATGTCTAGAGACCTCCAAGGCTAGACAGGGGACAATTTGTACTTACCATGTTGTGAGGTTGTCCCTGCCTGCCACAACCAGGGGCCCAGGCAGAAGAACCACTGAGGGAGAAGAGAGTGGACAGGGAAGATGATGGCCGCAGACAGTGAGGACCTGTTTTAAAAGTGGGCCCTCCTCCATCCCCAACAGGTGCTGCATCTCCCCCCTCTCTAGATCCTGCCTGGGTCGTTCTAGAAACATACCCATATATGACCTCCATGTCAAGGATCACAAATGCCAGAGATAAACCACCTAGGCTGACCTTTCACCCCCTCCTGATCATTAAAATCATGAGATGGGCCAGGTGTGATGGTGCACCTTTAATTCCAGCACCCCAGAGGCAGGGGCAGGTGGATCATTATGGGTTCAAGGCCAGACTGGTCTACAGAGTGAATTCCAGGACTGCCAGGACTACCGAGTGAGACCCTATCTAAAAAACAAAACCAAACAACAACAAACCCATAACAAGAATCCAAAACAAAATAAAATCATGGGATGGAATGAGATGGTATTTTCAGGTCTCTGGGCCTGGGGCTTCTAATATGCAGGACCAACTTCAAATATCTACTGAATATCTAGCTTCAAACTTGGAAGTATTTTCTTTTTCACTTTTGAGAGTTTCATATGTATATACAATGTGTTGGGTGGGCCATCAAGATGCACCAGCAGGTAAAGGTGCAGGCTGAAAAAGACTGTCTCAAAAAGACTAACAAAAACCAGGATTCAACTTCATTTTCTTTGTCTGTTCAGGGTAGGATGTCTTTCTCAATCATGTCACAGTTCTAGGCAGAACCGAAGCTCCCTGGTCTCAGCGGGTGTTGTAACCTCTCCAACTGTACAGGCTCTTGGGTGTGGTACCTAGAGTCCTTGGGTCCCAGTTGAGACCCAGCAAGGTGCTGTGACTCCTCTGAGCTCACTCAGCAAAGAAGGGCATAACAATGCACACACTGAAAATTGGCCCATGGGATCAGAAGCCTGTGTCCTACAGCAGAGACACTCCTGTGACATGGGCAGGTTTGGGTACCTGCCTCAATATGGAAGACAGGAAGTACGGCTCAACAGGAAGAAGTATGCTCTGGAGCCGGACCTGAGTACTGCCTCTCCCATCTCCCAACCCAGGGCTCTTGAGTTGAGCTGACTTGGACCTTCGAGTGTTGGTACTAGTTTGTCACTCCATACCCTGGTCCAGCCTGTGGGCTTTCCAATCGCTGAGTATTAGCCATTTCTGTGGACATTAATGGTGTTGGGTAGCCGTTTTAAACTGTGTGTCCCTGATGAGTAATCATAATGAGAATCTGATGGCCTAGACTAGCGATTTCTGGAGCATTCCATGGTCCCTAATGTCAAGTAAGATCCAGGAGTAGCTCTAGCAACCATCTTTCAGAGGACACAAAGGGGTGGAATGGGAACAGATGCAGAAACCACAGGCGAGTCAGCCTGTAGGAGGAGGAAGGCCTCTAGAAGGTCCCAGGACTCCCATGGAAAATGCAGGATTTCGCCTGCAGGACCCAAAGAAGCAATGAAATTTGAAACCATCCCCCTCTTTTTCTGCCAGGACCCCTGTTCCAGGAAGGATGGAAGGAGCCAACATGCAGGGAAAAAGAGCCAGCCAGGGGCCATGAGAACTGGGCTGTGACCGCGCCAAGACTCAAAGATGACGTTGGCCCCAGAGTGGAACATCACAGCTAAATTAAGCACCCTGTAGCCCAATGTCCTGGCCTCGGCCCTCACTACCTCGATAGAAATTTATTTTGGTTTCATATAACCGAGAGGAAGAGAAACAAACAAGAGCCTGAGCCTGGCTCTAGGCATGTTTAGAAGGGAGATCAGGAAAGAGCTCAGTCCTGGGAGGGAGGAGGGGGCACAGTGAGAGGGGCTGAAGGAGGGAGCACCAGGGTCCTCAGAGGTCAAGGCGAACTCCAGAGAGGGAGCCCACTTTCCCCGCTGATGGGCTGCCAAAGTAACACTATGATGTCCCCCTTCCCCCAGCTGCTCAGGAGTATACTAGACTAGCCTTAGACAGGACCACCCTGCTGCAGAAAAAGCCCACTGCATTCCCAGTTTCCAACATGAGCCCTGGGGGCAGATAACCCTAGCCCGTTCCTAGCTTGGGGCCCCAGCTGCAGCCTTGTCTTCTGAGAGTAGAGGTGAGATGATCCCCTTGACTGTTGGGGGGATTCAGCAAGATCTCAGAGCTCTAGTTGCCTTCAGGGCGGAGCAGGCAACAGTCTGCGCACATTTCTTCTTCTCCCAGCCACCTGCAGAAGAGACGTCATCTCCCACTGCTCTGGGAGCAGAGGGCTAAGACTGTCAGGGAGCCTGGGACTGAGTTATTCCAGGGGCTGCTGCTGGTCCTTTCAGCTGGCCAAGTCACTTGGCCCCCTGTGAGGTTTATCTCACGATGCCTGAGCCACCCTGGGGAACTCAAGGACAAAATTAAACCCCGAGCAGCCCACAGGCCTGAGCTAGCTGCTGGGAACAGGTTTCCCACACACATAAATACGTTCCAAGCAGAGCTGCGAGCCTGCTCTTGCTCACCAGCTGGAGGGAGGACCTCAAGCAAGAGCAGAATGTGCAGACCCAGCTCCTTCCCCTGGGACTAGGTAGGCTGTGTGGGACCCTACTGGTCCTGCTGGACACAGCAGCTCCTGCCAACACTGTTTAGCTACATGGGAACATCCTCTGCCACTCCTTTATAACTCAGTGTGGGGGGGGGGGAGGGGGGGGGGGGCAGGAAGGCAGAGATCTAGCCAGCCACCATGGAGTCATGCTTGCAGAGACCAAGTTCTGAACATGCAGCTGTCACTCATTTGGCATCTCTGCAGGGACAGCCAGCTGTAGGGCAGCTGCTGTGGGTTTCAGCTTCCACCCTCAATCTTGCACCCCAGGGAGCCTAAGGGGCCAGAGATGCAGCAGCGCCCACCGTAGAGTGCCAGACAGACATGAGCTGCTGTGGAAGGCTCTGGGCTTGCTGGGCTGAGGATGCTGGGTCGTGGGTATGAAGTTGGGCTTGGAACCTAGGGAAGGGCCGGAAATTTTGATGTCCCAAGAGTGGGCTGTATCCTTTTCTCTGCACATGGAAAGGGATGGAACAAGATGCTTCCATTGTGGACCCTTCTGGTGCTATGAGGGAGATGCTGCCATCCTAAAGTCACAGAAGAGGAACCCAGGCCCTCTGAGGACTTTCCAGACCAAGCCATGAGAAGCCCCAGACATGTAGCCTCCATTCTACAAGGAAGCACACCCTTGTTCTGAGGAAGGGACACTGTAAAGTCAGAGGAATTCCCAGCTCCTGTTGGGAGCCTCAGTTCCAGTCCTCTGGGTGCTCCTAACACTCTTAGATAATACCACTGTGCTGCAGACTCGGAGACCAGAGTTGAGCAAATGGGCAGGACCCTGACCACACAGCAAGGCCAAGATGGTCTGCACTTCCACATCTGGAAACACTTGGGGGTGTCCATGTTGTAGATGACAGTGGGCTACCTTTATGTAGCTGGAGTTTTCTCCAGTCCTGCCTGGCCCACAGTCAGGACAAATCTCTCTCACCTGCCAGTCCAGCAGTGGCTCAGATCCAACAAAGTAAACACACAGAGACTTATATTGCTTACAAACTGTATGGCCATGGCAGGCTTCTTGTTATCTAGTTCTTCTATCTTAAATTAACCCATTTCTATTAATCTAAAAGTTGCCACATGGCTCGTGGCTTACCAGTATCTTACCATCTTCTCATGGTGGCGGCTGGCAGCGTCTCTGCCTCAGCCTTCCTGTTCCCAGAATTCTCTTCTCTGCTTGTCCCACCTATACTTCCTGCCTAGCTACTGGCCAATCAGCATTTTATTTATATAGAGCGATATCCACAGCACCTTTAAGTCCAGACAATCTGAGTGTCAATGTCATTGGACCTTGTGTCCCACAGTCCGCCAGTCTTGGGGCCATTCCCAGCAGATGCATTTGTGAGGTGATGGTTGTTGGTGCTCCTGTGGAGCCCAGTGCCTCAAAGCCACAACCCTGAAGTTACCTGCCAGATCCAGTTCTGGCTAGCTGTGTGACCATCAACAACTCTCCGAGTCTTGGTTTCCTAATTTACAAAAGGGGGAAATGATAGTGCCCACAGCTTAGAGGAAGAGTGCAGGATTTAAATTTTACATATATAGTGCCCTTACGCATTCCATATGTATTTATACATATGTATATAGTATGTGTGTATAATATACACATGATCTATTATTATATTATACATGTATGATATGTGTGTGTACATGCTTACCCTTTAGAAAAAAGATTAGTGCTGAGTGCTTGCATTCTCCAAGCCCTGTGACTCTTACATAACTGGGACACTCATGGAAAGACTTGTAACCCAGCTCTAAAGGTTACCAGTGGCATGAGGCCAACATGGAAGGACCAAACAGCCAACCAGCAGTGATCATCATGAAGGTGGGGATCTTCCTCAGAACAGGAGGGGGGACCCAAATAGGTCTCAGCCTCGTTGGGCTCAGGCCCCATTAGACACATGACTATGAGTGCTGAGCAAGCCTGGCTGATGTACTTCGAGCACGGACTTCCCATTCTTCAGGAGAAAACAAAAAGCTAGCCGGAGCCTTTAGTGTACAGGAGAGGAGGGTGAAGGGACAAGCTACGAAATAGTAAGCCTCTGACCAAGTCCCTTGTTCTCTAAAAATATCAGTTCTCTCTCTCTCCTGGTGTGTGTGTGGGGGGGGGGACATACATGAGTGGTCAGCTGCATGCCCATGTAGGATGCACAAACTCAGAGCAACATAGGATGTGAAGCTCCTGGCACATCAGGAACTACTCCGGCCTAACCCAGGTGCCAGGCTTAGCCTTTCAGGAAAGTTCTGTATGATTCTCCTCAGACCTTCCCCCATCGGGGAGTCCTGAGAGAAGGTCTGCATTCTGCTATTTAGAATGTAAACTATGGGGGTCATGGCGGTGCAGACTTGTAGACAAACGCTACAGAGGATGAGGCAGGAGGATCATGAATTCAAAGCCAGCCTGGGCTATACCTTTCAGGACTAAACAAGCGACTGTGTAGTAGAGGGCTTGCCCACCATACTCCATCCCCAGTGCCACAGATCAAAACCGGAATTGGTCCTGAACTCGGGGCCTCAGAGGACAGCTGAGCAGCCACCTGCTGCTATGCCTACATTCACAACAATGAACGTTCTAAGTATAACAGCTAGCAATCGAATCAAGGCTCCCTGACCATTTGGAAAATGGAAACTAAAGGTCAGGGTAAATTGTTTTAGAATATTACTTTTGAATGCTGGGATGGCAGGTTATTGCTCCTCACTCCACAACTATCACTGAGCAAGGCTCAGTTGGCATTGTATGTGCCCTGTACCCCTACATCCTGGCACTCTTGCCCACTTGTGCACACGTGGTCTCAAGCATGACCCAGTTAAAGTTCAGGACCTGTGGTCGGAAAGAGGACTTGTGTTGCTTCCCCCTCCCCAGGGCAGAGGTGATCTGTGCATTTGACAGCCTAGGATCGGGTGCCACAGAGGCTCTGCCTCCCTGACTGTTTCCAGCTCAACCAGCTGATGGCAGAGTCGGGATGCTGCGAGTGTCTTTCTCTCCTCCTTCCCACCCTCCTTTCCCTCACACTTTTCTTGATGCCACACAACTCAACCTCCTCCCCAAACTGCACTGTCATAGTTCCTGGCCTGGCCCTGCATAGCATGTGACCAGGCACACAAGTCCTGGCATGATGACAGCTGGGGCATACTTAACAGGATGGCTGTCCTGAAATACAAGAGAGCTGTCAGACAGGCTCCAGGGAGCAGAGCTGATGCTGAGTTGGTACAGGGCCTGTTCCGGGACCTTCCTGGCTGCCCAGTTGGCTGCTTGTTCTGTGTCCTGCCCTCAGGGCCCTGGCTCTATCTTTAGTGTCTCTCCCGCCCCAGCAGGATCAATTACCTGTTGTGCCACACGTCCTGGATCATCTCTTGGCCCCAGTGTCCAGTGGCCTGGTTTCTGACCTAGGTATCTGTCGGGCACAGGGACTACCGTGCCTGGAGGAAAAGGCTGCTGACAGAAGCAGATTCCAGTTGATTGCAGGGGCCTTGGAGGCCTCTGGGTCAATGTAATGACTTCCTCTGAACTTGCACCCTTGCCCCACCCGCCTGCCCCTTATTGCCCATGGGCCCAATGAGGCCATCCAGGGCAATGACTACTTGAGGCTAGCACCCAATGAATGTAGCTATTATTATTTTTATCCTCAAAGCATAAGTCAAATGTCACGAGCCCTACTGGGAGCCAGAAGCGGTGTCAGCTGCTGGGATGCTGTTCCTACCCAGCCCCACAGAGAGCAGAGGCAAATGGAAGGAGGCATGGGGACAAGGAGGGGGAAGGAGGGGAGGAGAGGGGTCCACTAGGAGGGTGAAGGAAGGGGGATGGGGGGCAGGGAAAAGGGATAGTGGAAGAGAGGAAGATGGAGAGGAGGGGTGTGGAAGGACCAGGGAAAGGATGGAAGGGCGAGGGAAGAGGACTGGATGGTTTCTCACAGGCTGTCCTAATCTTGGCAGATAATTCTTGGCACAAGTGGGTTATTCCAGCTTGTGGGCTCTAGGCTGTTCCCATTGCTGCACCGTGGAGTTCCTAGGTGCCTCTTGGGGTTGGGTGTAGCCAGAAGGTGGGAGAAGGGAGGCCAATGTAGACCTGAGAGGTCATGTGGGCACTGCAGTCATGCCCAGACTTGGAGGCTGTTGGGAATGCTGGGTCACAGCTCTGCAATCACACCGGGCTTGAGAGGCAAGGCGGAAACTAAGAAGAATGAATCTCTTTTTTACTTTCTGCTGTCTAGTACAAGGTTCTCCTGGACTCAGAGGCAGAGGAGTGGTCTGCCTGCTGGGACCTGTTAGACAAAGGTTTGAGGACTTGTGAGGTGGGGACAGTCTGTGTGGAGACAGCAACTAGAGCAGGGGCTACGTTGGGAGGAGACAGGCCCTGAGGGGATGCTAGAAATCTCAGGAGAAACTTCGGGACAAAAGAACCAGAGAACTAGATCAGCTTAGGTGACTCAAGCAAGATCTTGGAGGGACTGGAGGTTCTCTGGCATCTGGCAATATCTACAGGCCTTGACTCTGGGCTTCTTGATGGGCAGACATACCGGTGGATCTCGGGCTGCATGTGACATGAGACTCAGAGTCTGCACCTGGCCCAGCAGGTGTAAGTATCAGGGGACAGAACCCAAGGAGGATTAAGCAAGCTAGCTTACTCTTCTAGACTGTGCCTAGTCCCCAGAAGCTGCCAGGCCCAGACTTGGCCTCTCCTAATGCTGCCCAAGGCATCCCCAGGCTTCCTGCTCTCTGGATTCAACCAACAGGGGGCACTGGAGGGGATGAAGCCATGCCAGGCTGTTTCTCTCTAGTTCCTCTTCTGCTTTGAGCTGGGTCAGTGGATGAGTCTAACCTGGCTGTGTCCATGGATGAGTCTATCCTGGCTGCAGCTCCAGCTGGGCAGATTCCCGGTAGTCTCTCCCTCAACAGCTCTGGCCAGGGGGTAATACCACCCTCTCTCAGTACTCTGGGCCCTACTCATTAACCTGTCTGTCCAGTAACTTCTCTTCTTGAGGGAGGAGCATCAGAAAAGGTACAGAATGCCTAGTGAAGTTTTAATTCCAGATAAGCACTGTTTGCAGCATAAATACATCCCTGAAGCTGCATTACTTGTCTGAAATCCCTATCTACCTGGGTAGCCAGTATTTTTCACTTGAAATCCTATTTTCAGGGCCCCTGACTGATGTACGAGGATCTCTTAGGGTCACAGGAAACTGCTGTGACCCTGGTTATAGAACAGGTAGGTCCAGCAGCCCGAGCCTCTGAAACACAGAGACAGTTTGGGAGGCTGAATGACAGTGAGAACACGGCCGCTCCTAGGGATGGATGAGGAGAGGGTTTTGTTGTAGATGTGAGGGACAGTACAGCCAGAGGCATCCTTCGTCCAGACTGAGCAGAGCCAAGAGAGAAGAGAGATGGGGAGAGTGAGGGAGGATGCGAAGTGTGAGGGAAGAGGAAGAGAGAGCAAGGGGACCGAGAGAGGAGCCCAGGGAAAGAGCGACACCGAGAGTGCATGGCTGGAATGGCTGGATTAGATAGGACTCAGAAGCTGGGGAAGGAAGCCCAGCCTCTGGGCTGGAGAGGTTTAGGGTAGGGGTGGGGTTAGACGGGCTGGACGGAGCCATAGGTACCGAGTGTGCCTTGTCCTGGGGTTCTCTGGGACCTGATAGTGGCTTAGTTCTCGGGTTAGGGCAGTGGAAGACTTTCCTGGGGACAAAAACCATGGCCTAATGGTGGGGGTGGGGAAAAAGGAAGCTGGGGAGCAAGGAGCCTGGCCAAAATATCTCCCCAGTAGCCTAGCCAGGCCCCAAAATGCCCTGGGATTATAAAGACAGGCCCAGAAGCAGGTCCTAGCCATTGGCAGTGGTGTGGCACACTAGGAACCTGGAGAGGTGACTTGGAAAGACCTGGAGTCCTTCTGTGGACAGTAAACTGACTTTGGAGTCTCCTCCTAGTCACATGACTCTAGGCCTCAGTTTACCTGTTCGGTGCTCAGGCTGCTGACAACACTCCGAGAGTGAGTGGTAGAGGCAGAAGCAAAGGTCAGCACTTCTGAACTCATCAAGATTGGCCACGGGGACAAATGTACTCCAAGACACACCGTGGTGCCAGCGCTGTGGGAGGTTTAACTCTTGAAAGTTTCCACACGTGGTCTCTCCTTGACTAGCCAGCAGGCCCTCCTTCTGGGAATTCAGAGCCCAGGCTGCTCCTGTGGACGCCTCTGCCATCTGACAGATGTGGGAATCCCTGGGCTGTGATGTATCTGTCTGTTAAGCTGGCAGAGACAAGAGTGGAGAAGACATTTTCTCACCAACCCTCACTGGACCAGGCTTTTTCTTGTGGGCCACCAACCAGCTCTCAATTCATGACACAGAGACTTTTTATTGGTTTTGAATGGCTAGTTTCTAGCTAGCTCTTTTAACTTAAAACCTGTTTCTCCATCTACCTTTCACCTCGGGGCTTTTTTACTTTTCTCCCTCTCTGGATATCTTTCTTTCACTGCTTCTCGTGTCTGGCTGGTGGACGCCTGACTTCTGGCCCTGGGCATGTCCCTCTCTTTCTCCCCATCCTCTTCTTCTTCCCTTCTCTCAAGCCTAGATCTCTCCTCCTATTTATTCTCTCTGCCCAGCAGCCCCACCTATCCTTTCTCTGCCTAGCTATTGGCCGTTCAGCTCTTTATTAGACCAATCGGGTGCCTTAGGCAGGCAAGGTGAAACAAATGCAACACATCTTTACATAAATAAACACACATCCTTATATCATTAAACAAATGCAGCACGAGCAAATGCAGCACACCTTTACACAGTTAAAGTAATATTCCACAGCATGAGCAAATGCAACACATCTTTGCCCAGTTAAACTAATATTCCACGATAGTCACTTCACACAGGCCACTTCAGATAGGCTGGAAATGGCTTTCTAGCTCTGTTCCCAGGAAAGAAGGACAACAGCTTGATGGCAGCCACAGGGCTCATGCATACTCCTGTGCCACCTCTAACAATACCCAACAGCATGTGGAAGGAGGCCCTAGGAGGAGGACACTCCCCTGTTCCTTAGATGAAGCCATGACGGTGAGATGTCAGGCAGCATCTTACTGAGCTCCCCCAGAAACAGACCATGAGACAAGGACCCTGTGTGTAGGAAGAGACCTGTATTAGCCTCTTTCCATTGCTAGAGCAAGACATCTTGGGCTGAGTCGTTTGTAAAGAAGTTCACTTAACTCACAGTTATCAGCTGACTGTCCCAGACTGGATAGCCCCAGAGGCTAGCCTTTAGTGAGGACACTCAGTTGGGTCTCTTCATCGTGGGAGTGCATGCCAGAGGGAGAGAGTACAAGCCAGATGGAAAGCCAGAGTGGGGTGGGCATCAAGGGTTAGGTTCATTCTTTTCCAGTAGCTTACTTTCAAAAAAACTAATCAAGGATCCCATGAAAACCTTGTTAATCTCTTGGGGCAGAACTCCGAATGACCTAGTCACTTCCAGCTAGGCTCTGCCCCTCACTATTACTATTACCGTAGAACATCTCTGACACATGAGGCCACAGGGGACAAACCATGTCCAAACCACAGCAAGATCTCATGCAATACTGTAGAGTAGGGAGGTGAGACAGGGAAAGTCAGCCAAGAGCCTGGCCTCAGGTGAGTTACCACATAAGGTTTAGTACCTTAGATGTGGCATTAAAGGAGGGGGCAACTGGCATCGGCATTGTAGCTTGTGGCTGAGAGCTGAGTCTTGGGACTGTGTCTTCTCTCTGATACTTCAGACAGGCAGGCAAAGACTGACAGGTGGAAGCCTGGAGGTGTGCACCCAGTGGTCAAGGTGAGGGGACAAGAACAGGACATCTAATATCTGCTATGCTCACTGGCCATTCAGAAGACACTCAAGCCCCTCTCTGGATTGGCCCATGAGGGGACAGAGCAAGGGTCAGCTCCCAACATGTGGCCAATGTTCATCATCTATGGCTTGGTCTCATGGCTCCTTCATGTCCATGGAATCTTGATGCAGGCCCGTAGTTTGTCCCAGACCATATGGAGAGTGGGTATGGGCTGAGGGCAGCATCTGTAAACTGCCTACAGTGTGCAGAGCCCAGCTCCATTCTCAACCAGTCAGAGGTCTATCAGCTGCTACAGCAGACTCCAGGGAGTCAGATAGATTTCTCCAAAGAGCCAGCCAGCCCCTTGACCTTGGCTGAGGCCCAGTACCATGCTCCTAGGTCAGGGACACAGGCAACTTCATACCTATAATAAGAAGCACAGGTTGAAAAGGAAGTGTGAGCTAATGTGTCATGCCCAGTCCTGGGAATCCCATCCAGGCCAAAGTATACCAGCCAAGGATATTCCTAGGATGAATTCTGTTCAAGGAATGGAGGTCCCAAGCATACAGCTTCCAGGGCCTTGTATGCTCAGCTGGACATGTGGGTGGCCTCTAGATTTTAGCCAGATCTGAATTTCTTCTGGTGCTGGGGTGTTTGGAATTGAGACCAGTTAGATCATAGCCTTGAAACTCACCTTGGCCTTGCTTCTTATGCAAGAACTGAGTCCCTGGAGACCCAAAGTTCTAGCCCTTGAATTCTTAGTGTGTTTCATAGCATTCTTCATAGATCAGCTTGAGTGAGCTGCAGGTCCAAAGTCTGGGAGGGCTTGATGCTGTCTGCTTCTCAGGGCCTCCTAAGTCCAAGGTCACGGCTGGAGGTCCTATCTAGAGGCTCTAGGGAGACAGCGTCCAAAATTCTCCAGCATGTTGACAGAGCTCTGGTCCTTTGCCCTGCCCACTATAGGCAGGGGCTGTTCTCAGTGGCTGCCTTGGTCTTTGCCCACCAGCACTGCTGTCTCAGCATTGAGAACCCCATTCTCCATCCTCGCTGACTCCCTTCAATCTCTCAGTCTGGATTTTGGGAGCCAGCCAGGAAAAAAGGCTCCGTTGTTGAAGGAACCTATGTGCTCAGGTAAACCCAGGGGGACTTCTCTATCTCAGATTGACTGGTCTGCGACCTTTGTCATACTCAAGGAATCTCTGGCCCTGTGGGAAGCACAGAGAGGTATCCGCAGCCTCAGGACTTTGGGAACAATGACAAGAACTGGTCTCCTTTCTTGGCTTTCTCCCTCCTTGGCTTCCAGAGCACCCCTCTCTCCCTCCTTCTTCACCACAGCTCCCACTTGATCTCCTCGCTTGTCTCTCCCCACAATTAGGATTTTAGAATACACTGAGAGCCCTTAAAGTGATAATAAAAAAAGAGGCCTGGGTCTGGGCCACCCAGGGAGCTGGTAAAAGCCACCCAGGTCGGATGTTCATCCTAGCTCCAAGCAGCATATTTCCCAGGACTAGGGACCTTCGTCTCAGCTCAGAGGAGGGGATGGCAGTCCTGGGCTGGGTATCCTCCAGGGGTCTGGGGAAGCATGCAGACGCCCTCTTGTGGACTCTTTGGGATCTGTTCTAATGGAAAGGGTAAAACTAGAGGAGTGCACCCAAACAGCACTGGCTTTTCCCTATGTGGCTGAAAAGCATTCTGGACAGGGCCCCACCTTTCCACGGAACCACCACAGTGGTGGATGTGGGTGTGTGCCCGCACCAGCAGCTTCTTTTTATCATGAACCTCCTAGTTTCAGACGTGTTTTAATTTCACTGGGCATGATGATGACTAGTGTCAGGGCTTTGTGTACGTGGACCAGCATAATCTCCATAATGGCAATGTAACCAGTAACCTCACCCTATAGTCTGGCTATTCATGATCCATCAATGCCCAAATGTGTTAAATGGAAATCCTTAGAAGTTCACAATTCACACAGTTTAAATGTACATCCTTCTCCTAGGTCACATGATGAAACCTCTATTCTATTCAGGCCCAGATTCAAATCCTCCCTTTGTTCAATGTACCTGTGTGGTATGCATTACCCACCCGGTAGTCACTTAGATGGCTTCTCTCACCAGACTGTGTACTGTGGTATTACTGTGCACAGTGCTGTGTTCAGTGACCCTCCTCTTACCCGGGACCCAAAGCAAAGAGTAGTCATGCAGGTAGTTTTATTACATTTTGTTAAGCCACAGGGTGGACCCAGGGCCATCAACCAATTGGATATGTTCTCATAGTTTTGAAAATGAAGAAAATGCTGGTTACAGGTCAGGGGCACATTTGGGGCTATTCCCCTTAGTTCCTGCTGCCTGTTCTTGGGGCCTGCCCTAGACCCCTGTGGTCTCTCAGCTGGTTTGTTAGCTTAATGGCTTCTCTGCCTTCCTTAGCTCCTTCCACCCCATCTCTCTGTTCCTACAGCAGTCTGGTCCCTTTCTGTTGCTGTTGACACCCTCAGCTCCTGCCACCAGCTTCTCCAGCCCAAGCCACCCACCGACCACTGACCTGCCCTTTCAGGTTCTGCCCAAGGCTCTCGGGAGCCATGCACGCTCTCCCATGCCTCTGAGCTGTCTTGCTGTTCCTGTTGCCAGAGCGTACTTCTTGTCCAACTCCTTGCTCATTCCTGTCCTCTAGAGAGAACCTCAGATCCTGCAATGCTGGGACCTCCACATACCTCACCCCACAGACAAGCTCTAACCCATCTCGCAGCAGCCCTGGCCCTGACAGGATCTCCACTGACCTTCCCTGCATATGGATACACTTTCCTCTCTCAACGCAAGGCCAGAACAGACTCTTCCACCATCATGTCCAGTCTAGGGGCTCTAGAACCATGGAAACAGTTTGTTCTCCACATCAACTTGGGGTCACCTGGGCTGGCAGGGCTAATGAATGGTGTTGAGGTAGTGAAGCAAGGGAGATGGGTGTTGGCTTCAGAATCACAGGGAACCCAAACCCTCAGCTTAGTGCCTCCACTATCAGTCACTGGTCTCCCTCCAACACAGGGTGCTGTCCCGACCAGGCCCCAGTCTCTACAACTGCCTCAGTCCCTGCTTCTGCTCCTACATCTCTCTCCTGGCCTGGCCTAAGCTCTTGTCTCCCCTTTGCCTGCCTTCTCGGAGCCATGGCTTCCCCCAGAGGCTATGATGCTCACATCACAGGTGTGAGTGGAGGCCTTTGTGGGGTAGGATGAGCCAGGACGGCACCAGGCCCAAATCCTTGCAATTGCACAACTTCTGTAGCTCCACAGTAGGTCTTGAGCCCTCCAGCTGCCCCCTCCCTGTCCTGGACTACGCTGCACACTGAGTCTGGAATCGGGGTGCTTCTGGGAAATAACCAAGCTTTAGCCACTGAAACCCTGGTGTGCAAAGTGGAAGAAAAAGCACAGGCCAGAAGGATTTGGGACCTCACTTCAGATGAGCATTAGAACCACCCTCCCCATGATTGCATGATACACAGCGCCCCAGCCTCCTCTCCCCCTCTCCCGGAAGCTGAACCAAGGGATGAGTGAGGAAGGCTTGACCATTGATAATCCAGCTTCCACTGCAGGGTACCCTCCGTGGTGATGTAGGAAGCCAGGAATGGGTGTGCATCTGTGTCTGTAAGCCCAGCACTGTATAGAGTGAGATGGGAGGGCTGCTGCATCCAGTATTGCGATGTCACAACCCAGAGCTGTGGGAGTCCCCTGGGCCACTTCCTCCTCCTGGTGCTCTTGGGTCCATCAGATCCTTGGTGCTGGAGGAGTTGAGCAGCATGCATTCATCTTCCCTTTCTGCTGACCCTGCTGCCCAGGGTGGCCCAATAGATGGGGACACAGCATGGGGCCTCTGGCCAAGGCACTGTTAGCAAGACTGTATGCTTTGACCTCAGAACCTGACCCAGCTGCAAGCTCTGGGGGCTGAGGATCCCCACCTTGAAGCAGGTGTTGCAAGTGGCTGTTGGTAAGCCCAACCCTGTGAAGTGGAAACCCTGGGGC
>CABHPP010143937.1:0-52335 GCA_902168425.1 Peromyscus attwateri
TGGCATGTGTCTTATATGTGCTTGGGCTATCAGGAAATCTAGGCTTGGATTTCAGATCTTCTAGAAGCCAATAGTTCCCATAGATTTTTATATTGTTGTTATATTACAAATAAGTGATGGATTGCCATCATTTTCAAGTCATTTCATTTCCACAACTGTTTGTTTTCTCACCATTTTTCTGTAACATCATTCTTCTCAGTTAACTTCCGGGACAAATAAAGGAGCATTTAAACCGCTATGCTGTGAATCCAGACTAGCCATTTTGACTCTGGCTCATAATCCCATGAGAATCTGTCTTCTTTGACAGAGTTTCTGACGCTGTTGTGAGTCATTACTCTAACTCAATATAAGATCTATCATCCGGATGTTATCTGATGGAAAAAAATCTTGAAATGAGCAACAGATAACTGAAAACAGGATAACGACAGAGGACTTTTCAGAAGCTTTATGATTGTGGCATTTTCATATTTATTATCATTCAACTAAGGATTTTTTTTTTTGCAACAAAAAAGATCTTTTAAATGAGATGCCAATTGAAAAAGTACTTTTAGGCTTTTGAGAAATCTTTGCATTATCATTTTAAGGCAGCATCTGTTAGGCCATGGATTTGGGAGGTAGGACATACCCAATTTACAAGTTCTAAAGACAGATTATCTGGAAGAAAATGTTTGTTTTTTTGAGCATTGTACTTGAAGCACTGCCAAGTTTTATTGTTTCCTCCTAGACAGCTGGATCAGTATCTCTCAGAAAGAGAACGAGCTACCTACCTCCCTTGGTTAAAACAAACAAGAAATTGTTCTCTGTTCAAGGCCAATTTCCATTATTACTGATTTAACTTTTTTTTTTTTTTAATCAAGAAGAGGATGGAATATCCACTCACGTGGCTAGACAACTTTTAAAATATTGCAAAGTGCTTCTTCATCCTTAATGCAAACCTGGGAATGGTTATGTCACTAGAGAAAATGCTGACAATTCATACTGGAAGGAAAGACTAATATCACCAACACTGGCCAGCATGGTGCTTACCATGCCTTTTCTGTTTTAAGGCAGAAACTGTCTTCTCACCTGCATTATGCCCTCAATCTCAAGTTACTTAGAAGCATAATGAAAACAAAGTGGTGTTTTGACTGGTCTAACTACCTTTCTTTCTTCATGACTGAAGGAGGTCCTGTAAAACAGTAGTCCCTCAGAAGAAGTAAAATGATTTCTATTCCCTGAAATTGTTAAGAATGTGTCTTTTCCCAGGAAGTGGTAGCACATGCCTTTAATCCTAGCACTCTGGAGGCAGAGGTGGGAGAATCCCTAAGTTTGAGGCCAGCGTGGTCTACAGAGTGAATTCTAGGACATCCAGGGCTACACAGAGAAATTCTGTCTCAAAAAAAAATGTGTTTTCATAATCATTTATAACAAATATCATGGTTTTCATTAACATAGAATTTGAAAACTGTATTTTTGTGAGTTTTTAGGCTAGGTTTATTCCAAATTCCTTAACTCATTCTGGATTTTAAAGAGTAGAATAAAATGGGTATGTTCAAAGTAGAATCTCTATGGGAACAAGGTTTGAAGTATCAGCTAGGTGAGGGTTAGTGAGAGCTTCTGAGTCCTGGGTAGAAGTGTGGAATGTTGGGTTATATTCAGAGCAGTTAGAGAGTGCTCTCTTTAAAACATTCTGGGTACTGGCTACACTCGTGTCTAAAACAAATGCTGGTCCATTTAGTCACATACTTGCCCTTGTAATGGATTCAGTGAGCAAAACATCATTCCATCTGTATAAATTGAATAGCTTGATGAAACACTGCACACTCCCCACTAACTGCCCTTCAGAATTGTAATCTGGGGAAAGGTTGTGAAACTGACATGACTTTAGATGTCTTAACAGCCAGAGAAGATGACTGTGACATACTTTCTAACAAACTGTCATCTTCCAAGATACATAAGAATCAGTTGTATTTACAGTACCAGATCTTTTTTTAGAGCCAACTAAATGACAATGTCATGCTTGTACTGCTGCATGCATAATTCAAATCATTTTTCACCATGTTACTCCAGGTAGCCCGGGTGGGTGGTCCCTTGGGGAACAGTGTTCTCTCTTTGACCTTGGTTGTGAATTACCTATCAAAGGTGAGACCTGATACTTCAGCAGAGATTATTCAAGGCTTTCCACAAATATGATCTGGGGAAATCAAAGCCATTGCTTTGCCTTTCTAAGGCTTTCTGTAAATTGATTGTGGAATTAATCAACAGGCTCATCAGAGCTCCAAGAGATAAACAAGAGAATGCTGTGCTGTGGGCAAATTTTAGCACTGCATATGAATCATAGTAAGTATCAGTGGTCTGTACAACTGTGCAGGAAACAGGAATGGGATATAGCTTACCTCAAAAGTATCCGGCTCATTTCTTTGCCCTTCTCATTCATCACACAAGAGAACATTAAATGAAAAGAGTAGCAAATGAACAATCTGATACAAATAGTATTTTTCTTACATAAGAATCTACTGCATGAAAACAAAATAATTTTCAGTAGTCCTCTCTGTCTTTCTTTTTACATTTTGAATTTGTAGTTTCGGTGATTCATAGTATAAATGCTTCTTTCTTGTTGAGGGGTAGAATGATAATCATATGTGAATCCTTAGCCACAGATATTCTCCAGGTACCTATGTATGAACAGCATACATTTTGTTTTAAGTTGAGAAATCATGCATTTAAACATCTACTTTAAATATTAAGAACATTATTTTAATTTTTGATTGAAAATATTATACTGTTATATATTCAACTAGTATAAGTTAAGTGTAATTTTCAAGTATTTTTAAAGACCTATGAGAAGTTACATTAAATAAAACATTATAAAGCATTGCATATATGTTCATATACACACACTTGTATACACACCTATGTGTACATGATGACTGATGAGTTTGCTGATATTTATGTTACCACTTGTTTTATTGTTAATCATATTAGCTAAAATAAATCATATATAGCACAATCAGTGCAGTCTCATTCTGTTGTAGATAACTAATCAAATTTCAGAGACAGGGTTTTATTAGTTCAGGTTTGTGAGTCTTGTATGATATAAAAGAAATAATTTTGCAAAAGTATAAACTTTAGGTGGCTGTTTAAAAGGAAAAAAATACATACATTAACATTAATATGTATTTTCTATTTAGCAAATAACAATTCCATGTACAGGTAATAGAGGAAGTAGTTTAAAACCACTCGTGGTTTTCATAAGGAAATTTATAAAAGTATATTTAATAGCTTAACATTTATAACAATAAATCACTGGAAATAGCTTTCATTATCATCAGTCTATGAGCAAAGGGCAGTTTTCATCATATAGTGGAATATTCTAGGCCAGTTTTTTTTTAAAGAAAAAAGAACTGGTACACAAATATGTACCATGAAAAACATTGAAGAAATGTGCTGAGTATATATAATTTCATCCCATTTATGAATACTTAATAATTTTAAGTATCATTCAGTGTTTTATGGCTGTGTTTATAGTGGTTTAAAAGCCATCTTTTGTATGGGAGGGAGCATCAGTAATAATTTCAATAGATATCTTCCTTGACCTTTTACTGTTTGTACAGCTGTATTTTGATAAATATGTTGATGTATAATGTTTTTACCTATTCATTTCTAAAGCAAATTTACTTATGAAAAAGTAAAACATGAAGATGGCCCACACTGTTTAGAAATTATGGTATTTCAGCACAAGTATATATTGTACCATCAGAATAAATAAACATTTATTTCCTCAATAATTTATCACCTACTTATGGTTACCAACTAAATGGCACAGAGTTACTATCTACTCACCTTCATGGTCCATAGTGAAGCAGAATTGTCTTATACTGATCTAAATTCAGTTGGTACTCTTTCATGAAAGTGACTAAGTGACTATCTGCTGTCCTACTAGCTACTCTCCCCATTCTCTGGTAACCACAATTCTCTTAATATTATGAGATCTGTTTGTTTAGACTCCACGGGGAGCAAGGGTTTCCAGTACATGTCTTTTTCTGCTTGTGTTATCTCAGTCAACATAGTGACCTCCAGCCCCATTGATGCTATCAGAATCAACAGGATTGTATCATGTTTACAATAGAATAATTCTCCACTATATATATGTACCAAATTCTCTTCTTCCATTCACTAACTGAAAGGTATTTAGCTTATTTCCAATTCTTGGCTTTTGTGAATAGTATTATAATGAATATAGGAGAGTAGATGTGTAGATACCTCTTATATATATTGATTTAGTTACTTTTGGATATATATGTGTGTGTGTGTGTGTGTGTGTGTGTGTGTGTGTGTGTATGTGTGTGTGTGAATAATGAATATATATGTATGTATGTTAAATGTTATAGTAGTGGACTCTGGATCACATTATTGTTTTATTTCTAATTTTTAAAGAAATTTTCATATTGTTTTTCATAATAACTATACTTTTCACATTTTCATTAACAATGCACAAGAGTTCCCATTTCTTTGTATTTTCACCAATACTTTTTATTTTTAGATAAGAATCATTTGGGTGATATGATATATCACATTGTGACATTAAATTGTGTTTCTGTGATGATTAGTTACATTGTCTGTTTCTTATATATTTATCACCTATTTGTGTGAGCTATTTTGTGAAATATGTATTTAAGTCTACAAATAACTTTCAATTAAATTATTTTCTGATTTCCCATGGAGATTTTTAACTTCTCTTTTTATTACGGGTGTTAGCATTCTGTCATTGTTTTTTCATACAATTTATTTTGATCATCTTTTCCTTTTCCCACAACACCTCCCTGAAATGCTTCACTTTCTACCCACCCAACTCTATATTCTCCTTCTCTCTCAAAAACCACCCTACAAAAACACCAATATGAAAATTAAAACAAATAACCAATAAGATGAAAATACAAAACAGAATAAAAGTAGAAGTTGAAAAAAATAATCACGGAGTTCATTTTGTCTTATTTGTGGTCATAAGGCCTGCCTGGGAGTGTGGTTGATATCCATAGTGACACCACATTGACGAAAGTGGATTTTCCCTTTGCCAGTAGCTATCAACTGCAAATGGCCTCTTTGTTAAGGGCGGAATCCTATGTCTAATTCCTCCTTTCATCACTGGAACCACATCTGGTTTGAAACTATAAAGGGCCTATTTGTGCAACCACAGTCTCTTTGAGCTCATATATGCATTAGTACTATTGTGTCTGACAGTTGTTTTGTTGGAGTCACCCATTACCTCTGAAGCTTATAATCTTTCTGCTTCTTCTTCCACATAGATCCCTCAACCTGAGGAAGGTAGTGGTGTTTGATGAAGACATCCCATTTCGGACTGAGAGTTCCAATGTATCTCACTTTCTGCACATTTTTCATTTGTGGGTCTCTGTCTTAATTTCTGTCTGTTGCAAGAAGAATCCTTTCTTATGAAGATTGAACAATTCTATCTAAAGAACACCCTATCTAATGAAGGAATTGACTTACGGGTATAGCAACATGTTATAGAAGTAATTTATTGCTAGGTTTATTTAACAGTATAATACTACTAAATTAGGCCCATGACCTATCTAGTCTAAGGTTTTTAGCCACATTAGCAGTGCAAGATATGCATTTTTCCTCGTGGAGTGGAATAGGCCTTAAATCCAATAAAGGAAAAAAGAGTGGTTGGTTACTTCCATAATAGCCACGGCAGAAATGCACCAGCATATCTTGCAATCAGGTTGCTGTTATAGGTTGCACACTTAATACCTGGGTGATATGAATGACTGCCTCCTCTATAGCATGCAGAGTACTTCATAACATCATGAATGCTAGTCATTAGGGGTGAATCTTCTACTTGGGCACAAGCTCAACTTTTCTATGTTCTGTGACATAAGTAACAAATGGTGCTGCTCTAACTGGATGGCTGCTTGTAGAAAACACTAAATAGACAGTATCTATCACCATGTAGAAAATACAACTCCAAATGTAGCCAAAAAAAAAAAAAACCCCAAAACCTTAAAATAAGGTCTTTGAATCTGATGGACAAGAAAGTAAGGGTTTGTTGGGCAGTGGTGGCACATGCCTTTAATCCCAACACTTGGGAGGCAGAGGCAGGCGGATCTCTGTGAGTTCGAGGCCAGCCTGGACTACAGAGTGAGTTCCAGGAAAGGTGCAAAGCTAAACAGAGAAACCCTGTCTTGAAAAAAAAACAAAAACAAAAAACAAAAAACAAAAAACAAAAAAAAAGAAAGAAAGTAAGGGTTAGACTTGGAGTATTAGGCACAGGAAATGATTTTATGACCAGTACACCATTAGCATAAGCACTAAGACCAACAATTAATAAATGGGATCTCATGAAGCAGGAAGATATATTTTGGCAAGAGATACCATTACTCAGGTAAAATGACAGCTTACAGAATGGAAAAATATCTTTACCAATTACACACATGATAGAGGGTTAGTATCTAGAATGTGTAAAGAACTAAAAATACTGAACACCAAAAAAATCCCAAATAACCCAATTTAAAAAAATGGGGTATACTGAACAAGGGAGAATTCACAAAAGATTACACACAAATGTCTGGGAAACACTTAAAGAAATGTTCAACATTCCTAGAAATCAGGGAAATGCAAATCAAAATACTTTGAGATACCACCTTACTCCAGTCAGAATAGCCAAGATCAATAAAATAAAAGGCAGCTCATACTGGTAAGGATATAGGAAAAGGAGAACACTTGTTCATTGCTGGAACAGCCACTATGGAAGTCAGAGTGGCAGTTCCTCAGGAATCAAAAATTGCTATACCTTAAGAACCAGGTCATATCATTCTTGGGCATCTGCTCAAAGGAGTACAGAGATACTTTCTCATTCATGTTCATTGTTGCTCCATTCATAATAGCCAGAAACTGGAAAACCCTAGATGTCCATCAACTGATGAATGAATCATGAAAATATGGTACATTTATACAACAGAATATTATTCTGCTGTTAATAAAAAGAAAATTCTTAAAATTTGAGGTAAAAGGATGGAACTTGAAGAAAATCATCCTGAGAAAAGAAACACAGACCCCAAAGGCCAAATATTGCATGTTTTTTCTTGCATACCATTATATGACGGACTTTTTCTACAGAGCCATAACACACACACACACACACACACACACACACACACATACACACACACACACACACCTACTCACCCGAGACAGAGAGCCCATGACACAACATATTACAGGCACAACTAAAGTCCAACCTAGTGAAACAATAACTTTTGGGGGGAATATGTATGATGGGTTACTTATTGGACCAGAAAAGACTAAAGGAAAGTTGTATCAAAGAAGTCCACGCTATCCGGGCGGTGGTGGCACACGCCTTTAATCTCAGTACTCGGGAAGGCAGAGAGCCAGGAGGATCTTGTGAGTTTGAGGTCAGCCTGATCTATAGTGCAAGATCCAGGACAAGCACCAAAGCTACACAGAGAAACCCTTTCTCAAAAAAACAAAATAAAACAAACAAACAAACAAACAAAAGTCCAACCCAACATAGGCAGCAGCTCCTTTAGAACATACTATCTAAAGTAGTTTTCATTCAGAATAGAAAATGGACAAGAGGAAGGACAGTGTCTTTTGGTTTCTATTGCTATGATGAAATACCATAATCAAAGCAACTTGGGGAAGAAAGGGTTTATTTGGCTTATGCTTACACATTACAGCTCATCATCAAAGGAAGTCAGGGCATGAACTCAAGCAGGGCAGGATCCTGGAGACAGGAGCAGATGCAGAGGCCATGGAGAAGTACTGCTTACTAGCTTGTCCTTTATAGCTTGCTCAGCCTGCTTTCTTATAGAACCCAGGAAAACCAGCCCAGGGATGGGATCACCCATAATGGGCTCCTCCCAAAAAACATAAACCATTAATTAAGAAAATGCTGCACAGACTTGCCTATAGCTAGATCTTATGGATACATTTCCTCTATTAAGGCTCCCTCCTCTTTGGTGACTCTAGCTTGTATCAAGTTAACATCAAACTAACCAGTACAACTGACCCCTAGTCAACTTGGCACATAAACACATCATTTTTCTTTTTCTTTTAACTTTCTTTTTATTTATTATTTGTGTCTGTCACATCATGTATCTTGATATCATTCATTTCTCTGTCTCTTTGTATCTTCCCTCTGCCCTTGCAACCTCCCCCTGCCCCAAAATAAAATAAAATAGATTTTAAGAGTAGAAAAAAAAAAAGAAAGTAAAAATCAATCGTGTCATGAATTTGCATCTTCATGTGTTCCACTGGATCATAGATGGGGTGGATTTTGGGGTGAGCCAACTCATAACTCTGGTTCTGGGTCTGGGCAGTTGCAGGGTTGGTCAGCCTGCCAGCTCTCCCTTGTCCTTACCACCAGGGTGAGCTCTCCAGCATTGTCCTGGCTAGTTTACCCCTTGCAGCAATGAGCAAGGGGCAGGGCCAGTTTTTCTGCTTTCATGCCCTCAGGGTTGGCTCTCCCACACTTACACCATTAGGACCAGGTCTTGTATTGCCCAGATGAAGTGTAGGGGTGATTTTCCTGAGTGCTGCAGCTGGTGAAGGGCAGGGAGAGCTGTCCCACTCTTATGACCTCTGGGCTAGCTCTCCTACCTGCCAGAGGTGGCAAGGGGCTGGATGGCATTTATTCCCCTACCCATACTACCATATGGCAGGTGGGGGGCAGGGCCAGATCTCCCACACTCTCATTCTTGGGACTGATTCACCCACATCCCTATCAATAGGGTCAGCTCTACTGTGTACCCGGGTGAAGTGTAGGGCCCACTTTCCTGAGTGTTACAGCTCCTAAGAGGGCGTCAGCTCCATTGCCCATACCACAGAGTGGAGGGCACCTTCCCCTTGCCATCACAACCACATGGCAGGCAAAGGGTTGTGTCCACCTATCCCACTTTCACATCCTTAGGGTCACCTCAGCCACACCTCCACCAACAGGGTCAGCTCTACTGTGCTGCCCAGGTAAGGAGCAGGGCCCACTTTCCTGAGTGCTGCATCTGCTAAGGGAGGGGGCGGTCAATTCCCTCATCTGTCACAGGTGTCCTCAAGGGGTAAGTAGGGCATCTCTCTCCTCTGCACAATTCCACACGACAAACAAGTAGAGGAGAGAGCTCTCCCATGCTCACACTCACAACTGCAGTGTTGGCTCATGCACACCTCTGACCACAGGGTCATCTCTACTGTGCTGCCCAGACAAGGTATGGGGCCTGATCTCCCCAGAGCTGAGGCTGGTGAGGGGCAGGATGAGCTCTCTCACCTGCCTCAGGCATGGAGGGGGCATGGAGGTGGGGAGGCCATCTCTCCCCTGTCCATGCCACCTTATGGCAGATGTGTGGTGGGGCCAGATCTCTCCAGCTCACCTTCCTAGGTAGCTGATCTCCTCACCTCATCAGTAGGGTCAGCTGCCCAGACAGGTGCAGGGCACTCTTTCCCCAGCACTGCAGCTGGTAAAGGGGAGGGTCAGCTCCCTTGCCAGCTGGAGGAGGTAGGGGGAAGTGGAAGGACATCTTTCCCCTTCCCATACCACTAAACAGCAGATGAAGGAGGCAGTACCAGCTGTGGCCCTCTCACATCCTCAGGGCAACACATCATTTTTTTTTCAATTAGAACCTTTCCTTTTCTCATTTATCCCCAAGATGGCACATTAATACTAATATCAAAATATAAAACAAATAACTTCAAAATTCCCATAGTCCTTACAGATTCAAAGAGACTGAAACTCTAGTTTCTTTAAAAGACCTAATCTCTTTTAAAAATTCAAAATATCTTTTAAAAGTTCAAAGGTTTTCATCTGTGGGCTCCTGTGAAAATCAAAATTAATTTAAATACCTTCTCATTTCAAGAGGGAAAAACCAGGGTAGAGTCCCAGTCTGAACAAAGCAAAACCAACATCCAACTGTGTTAATAACTCAATGTCCAATATCTGGGACTCACTTACAATCTCCTGGGCTTTTCTAAAGAGTGTGGGTAACTTCTCTGGCTCTTCCCTGTGCAGCCCTGTGTAACACTCAGGAAAGTGGGCCCTATGCATATTGTCTTCTAAATTCATGTAGGCTCTACTCCTAGGATGCTGCTGTTCTTGGTGGTCATCCTGTGGTAGTACTGGTATCTCAAAAATGCTTGGGTATTTTCCTGTAACTGGACTGTACTTTCACCAGTAACTTCTCCTAGGCTATTTTCATGGTTCCAAACTTCAACTTCTCTGAACAACCCCTTAAATCTCAGGGGTTTGCTATTAGGCCAACTGCTGTTGAGGCTGCGTGTCGCTAATTGACCTTCCTGGTCTCTTGCAGTGCCAATCCTCACCTCATCTCCATGGCCCCTTTCATGCTTCCCAAACCAGTACCATCTAGATGACACTACCAAGATCATCTGCCAGTGTGAGGTATGACCTTGATCACCTCTGGAATACAGTTCTGTGTGCTTTCAGGAAACACTTCCCAGATGATTTCACCTCAAAAAAATCCTGGCATCTTCTTAATTACTGCCAGTGGACCAGCATTAAGTATCCCAACAAAGCAAAGGTTTTACTTTAGTAGTTCTGGTATTTTGTTAATCACAGTTGATTCTTCAGTCCTAGCAAACCAGTACTACAGAATCTTAATTCAAAATAACAAATGGCTCTGAGAGAATCTTTCTTTCCTCTGAAACTTCACAAGTCAGGCCTTCACTGTCTGCACCACTCTCTTGAAGCTCCCAGAGAATAGCCTATTCCCAGAGAATCCTCAACACTCAATATTAGACTCTTCTAGCCAAAAATTCCAAAGTCTTCCACAATGTTCCCCCAAAACATGGTCGGATCTGTTATAACAATACACAACAATCATGGAACCAACTTGTCTTAGTTAAGATTGCTGTACCCTGAGTCCCCCAAAGACCACCAAGAGACCTTATCTGATGCAAAAGCAAAGAGTCTTTGTATTGTTAGGAGTTAACTAGGAACTCCCCATCCATCTGACCCAGCTATAGAGCAGGAGAGACTCTGAGTAGCAATGGAGCAAGGTTTTTAAAGCAAAGGGATCTACAGACTACATAGGAACAGACTCAGGATTGGTTTATGTGAGTGGCAATCATGTTAGTAATTTTTAATTGGCTAGGCTTAGTTGAGGGTTACAGTTACCATTTTGGGGCAGGCCTGGGCAAGTCCTAGGCTTTGTCCTTCAGTTGTCATGGAGGCTGGCTGGCCTAGCATGTACTGACTGTGGGGGATGACTCAGTGGCCCAGGCTCTGTCCTTGACTCATGCAAATAGCTCTAAGTTGGTGAGGAGTTCCAGACAGTAAACAATAAAGTGAACCTTGAGCGGTCAAAGTACGTGCAGAAAGGGAGCTACTGCAAGGACTATGTCTTTTGTTCATGGCCCTCCCAGAAACTGCTTGCTCAAGTCTCAGGAAACTGAAATTGAGGCCTGATCTCTGAGAGAAGACTGAACAGCCTGTTATGGCCTCTGCTTGATCCTTTCAAAGATTACTATTTCTGTGATGAAACGTTATGAACAAAGCAACTTGTGGAGGAAAGGGTTCATTCAGTTTATGCTTTCACATCACAGTTTATCATCAAAGAAAGTTAGAACAGGAATTCAAGCAGGGCAAGAACCTGGGGCAAGAAGCTGATGCAGAGGTCATGAAAGAATGCCGCTTACTGGCTTGCTTCTCTTGGCTTGTTCAAACTGCTCTCTTATAGAACCCAGATCATGAGCCCTGGGATGGCCCCATCCATTACGGCTAGGCCTTCTCCCATAAATCACTAATTAAGAAAATGCCCTATAGGCTTGCCTACAGCCAGATCTATGGAGGCATTTTCTTAGTTGAGGCTCCCTTCTCTCTGATCAGTTTAGCTCGTGTCGAGTTGGCATAATATGGGCCAGTACAGAGAGGGTCTACAAAGGATGCAGAAAAACAATAGTGTTGTGAAGAGATAAAGAGGGATCTAGAATAGGAGGATTAAATGGGGAAGGGAAGAGGAGAAATGGGAGAATAGGATAAATGAAGGAATATGGGGAGGGGAAGCTAACACTGAAGGCCTTTTAAAATCCGTATGGAAACCTACTATTCTAGAAGCATCTTAAAATATATACATATATGAAAGAAATCTAAATAGAATCAGCATATAGTTGAGGAGACAAGGTCTCAACTAAATATCTTATGCTAAGACATGAAACTTCCAGTATTTGGAATGGATCTCATGAGTTTCTCCAAACATCACAGCTATTGTAAAAATCATTGGATCCTCTCCACAAATGCTGTGTCATGTTTTATTTGCAAATATTTTTGACAATTCTGTCTATTGTCTTTACCTTGGAAATTTATCCCTTGTTAATAAACTCTCACAGCCCCAAAAGATGCTATGCTGGAAAAAAATCAGTAATCATATTTATTTATAAAACCTGGAAACTAGAATAATGACTGGTTTGGCAATTTATGCCCTCTGATAGACTAGGGGCATGGATTTTGTGAGGGTAATGAACCATCCTTTTTGCTTATTTTTGAGTCCTGTTCTGCAGGAAGGAACCCATGATGGCCACTTTTAACCTAGCAGGAACCTGAAAGACCCTAACCCTGGGTCTGGCTCACACCCCTTAAGCCCCAAAAGAATGAGGAACTAAAAAAAGAAAAAAGCTAGTTCCAAGGGCAACCTGACTCAGCCATTACTCAACCACCCCTGCCACAATGTAACAATGTAAAGAGATTTCTGTTAAGAGATGCACTCAACTGTGACTGGGATAATTGCAAGTGTTCCAGGAAAGACCACTGTAACCTTTGTGTAAACTCCACTTCCACCCTCATACCCTCCTTGAGGTTTCCGGAAAAATATGCATGCAGACGTGATTGTACCCACCCTGTGATCAAGCCATGATCTTGGAAAATTGACCTGTAGACATAAATTAATTGGAACAAAATTGTATGGGAATTGTAATCTTATGGCTTTTGTGGGTTTTTTTTCTTTAAAAGTACCCATGTGGCTGCAGTAGGCATGACTGTTGCTCTTGGGAGGAGAGTAGCCCGACTGTACAGTCACATCAATAAACCTCTTGCTGTTTGCATCAACTGGACCAGAGTCTGGGTTCGTGGGGTGCCCAACCGAGAAGGTAGTACCCTTTGTCTGGGGTCTATCAAACCCAAGTTTGGGAGGCCACAAATTCTAGAGGAGAACCTGCTACTATTCTTTTGATAAATGCCCATTTCGTCCAACTGCTCTTTAAATACTTATCTTCAAACCCATATGCACTAGTTTCATTTTTGTTGTTCTGAAAAATATCCCGACAAAAAGTAACAGGGAACAAAGTATTTATTTTCAATCATAATTCCAGGTTGCAGTCCATTATTTCAAAGAAGTCAGGCAATATCCTAAAGAATACTATCCATAGTCAAGATTTTAGAGGGAATAAATGCACCCATACTTAAGACTCAGCTAGCATTTTCTACTCCAAATATCCAAACAAGGGAATTGTGGCACCCACTTTCAGTCTGTATTCCCCCACATCAATTTGAGTAATAAAGACATTTTCCCAAAGACCTGCCTGATGTAGACAATCATTTACCAAGACTCTCGTCCCAAAAGATGTTAGGTTGTGTCAAGTTGACCTAAATTAGTTCTTCTCTCAGACTTCAAAGAAACTCGATTTTTAAATGGATGTTGTTTGATAAAAAGACTCACAACCAGTCAGGGTTCAGAGAATAATTGACTATGAATGCTCAGTCATAATAGGAGATCAGTATCATTCCTACCCCAACTCTCATTGTAGATTAAGGCTTGGAAAGAAGGTAAGAGCCAGGGGTTGCATAAGAATGCTACAAAATAGTATCTTCTGGACATGACAGGGCTATTATACTCATGAACTCACAGAAGATATAGTTAGCAGCAGATGACCTGTACAGGTTTGGCCTGTTAATAGCTCATCATGGAAGGAAGAAGGTCTCATGAGGCAAACCTAATTAAACTTGGTGATTCACACACTCAAAAAAGACAAGTAAACAGGAGGAAGAACACCTGGAAAAAAAAAACAAGGGAGATAGGATCAGGTAACAGTTGGAGAAATAAACTAAAAACTAAAAACTAAAACTTCAATATATACTTGTATGAAACCATCTCTCTCTCTCTCTCTCTCTCTCTCTCTGTGTATATATATATATGTATATACATATATATATGTATATGTATATATATATATATATACACACACACACACAAATATAGCTGTATCATGTTTCATTTGCAAACATTTTCTCCAATTCTGTATGTATGCATGTATGTATGTATGTATGTATATAGTTGAAAATTGCGTGTGTGTTCTGTTATAAGTGTATTTCCGTACAGAAAGTGAGATATATAGTTTCATGAACTTAAGCAATTTTTTTTCAAGCCTTTGACAATATTTTAGAGTACTTCATTTTAAAGTCATTATTATCTAAAGTGTTCAGTTGGTATAAAGATCACACCAATTTATTTGGAAGATTACTGTATTTTGTTGAAACTGTTTCTGATATTCACCCTAATTTTATCTTAATTTCTTTCCCAGAATATTATTCTAGCTTTACTATCATAAATCATCCTGCTCCCTGCTGAGCACTTATGTATCTCCAATATAGGAGAAAATTGCATATCTTCTTACTTTCAGGAAACCTAGTGTGTAGTTACTTTTCACTTTATTGGCAAGCTTGTGCCTTATCTAGACAATGCAAAAATCCAGGCTAGAATTCTCATGACATCTGTTTCTATTGTTTCTGTCTCTATTTTGAAAAGACATGAAATAGAAAATTATTATTTGACTTATTTATAAATATTAAAATTTACTTTGATTAAATAACACAAACATGCTTATTAATATGTATATATGTATATGAATATATATATATAATTTACTGATTAGATCACAACTATCACAGATGTATAATCTCTGACTATTTGCTCTGAATTATTTAACATAATTATGTTGCTCTGTGATTTTAATGTCAATAAGTACATTTTAAAGTTCTGTGATGAAACAACTACATTCATTTTCTAAGATTTCTATACTGTCACCACAAATTTAGATGTTTGCAACATACAAGCTTATTATTTGCCAGCTACCAATCTAACATGGGTCTTATCAACTAGTGTCAGAGTGTCACCAGTGGTGAATTATTTCCTGAAGGCCCAAAGAGTAAATATTTCATTTCTTAGTGGCTATCCACATGTGTTGACTCAGTTCTTTTTCCATTTTCAGAGTGAATTGCATACTTCTGCTTGCTTCTATCATAGAATATCCTTCAGTGACATCTTTCTGTTTCAGTTTCTACTTCTTAGCACTACTGTTCTCAGAAAGATTATCTGGGATAAGCTCTATATTCTAAGAAAACTGATTAAACTTTAATGTTATCCTAAAGCTTATGTTTCTGTTATGCATGCTAACATGTGCACAAATTCTAAGAATTATAGTAGGTCAACAGTTGTGTTTTATAAAAGTTATTGCTAGTACACTGAGTTCAATTAGGGCAGACTATGTACAAGTGGCTGTGTGGGGATCCATGATGGCCTGGGCAACTGGCAAATGTCAATATTCCCAATAAAGTGTCATCTCTCCCTTCAGCAGTCATCCACTGACTGTAGCTACTCAGTTGCAATGGGGCATAGGGAGTACCTTCTCCAGTCATGCTGGAAGTTTTACTAGATTGCTCTTATTCAGGACTTGTGCAGATAACTACAGCCATTTTGATTTGATACAGGTGTCAGTAATGTCATATCCAGAAGAAATTATTTGAGAGCTCTTTCCTTCATACTCTGACCTTTTCATTCTTTTTACTCTTCCATCATATTTTCTGAATATTGAGATAGGAGAGTTTGAAAAAGATTGCCAACCTATGGCTTTGCACTCAGTCACTTATGAGAACTTTGACATGATATATCAAATGGATTTAGCAAACAACTGTAAAATATTCTACCCAAATACCAAAAAATATGCATTTTCCTCAGCAGCACATGGAAGCATCTTTGAAATAGAGCACATCCTGAGACACCAAACATACCTTTATAAGTTAGAAAGGATAAAATAGCTTCCCTGTTTTCTATCTGACCATGACAGAAAAAAATTAATATTGAGAGCAAACTAATTTCCTTTAAGTACACAAAATCATGGAGGTTCAAGCACTCATTGTGAAGCAATGAGTGAGTCAAAGAAGAAATTAGAAAGAAATAAAAAAAAATTCTGAAGCTAAATGTAAATACACAAGTTATAATGCCTTGGAGAAACATTGAAAGCAGGCCTAAAAGGTAAATATATACACTGAGTGTCTACATTTAAAAAAATTAAGAAGAGCACAGATAAATGACTTCAAGGTGTAACTTAGAAATTTGAAAACAAAAGAAGAAAGCAATTTTAAAGCTGGTTAAAGCAAGAAATAATAAAAATAAGAGGAGAAAAACGGTGAGATAGAAACACAGAAAATACAAAGGATAGAGGAATTTGAGCTGCTTCTTTGGAAAAAATGAGCAGGATTGACAAACCCTTGCCTCCTCCACTCCCTAAAAAAAGCCCAAGTCCAGGTCACTTTAGAGCACATTGACATAATTTTACAAGAGAATCAAAGATCTACAGCTAATCCTTTTAAAACTATTTTAAACAGTAGAAACAGAAGGGGCATACCAAATTCCTTCTATCCCTATTTATGGATGACTTGAGACCATATATTATAGATCCCAAAATATCTAACCAGAAAGATTCTAGAAATGATAAACAACTCAGCAGTATAGCAGGGTTTGCAATCAGCTTACCGAGATCTGCTGGTAGATTTAGCATTGTGAAATGAAAATTTTACCAAAAGGTATTTGCAAAGTCAGCTCTATATGTTTTTCTTGCTCAAGTCTTTGGTTCCATTTTTTGAGAAAAACATTCTATCTACATTCTGTCTATATTCCCTTTCTCTTGGTTGTAGAACAATAAAGGGTGAAAGGTGCAAATCTAATTTTGCTGCAGATAGAGATCTCCATAAATTCTCAGAAATTTGCCTGCAGGGTAGGACTAATGTGGTTTAAAACAAAACCTGCAGAACTACAGCCAAGGCAGCTATTACTCCAAATGCTCAGCTCAGTGGAGCCAGTGAGTGGGGAGTTGCCTGCCATAGTCCCAGCTGAGAGTTTGGCAGATAGATGAGAATGGTAGTATGTTCCATAATCGGAAAAGTATGCTGCCCAGGAAATCAGAACAGAGTGGCTGTCATTCCTTTAACTTTCAAACACTTTTTGATGTTGTGACTTTTATGCCATTTTATTACAGGTAGATAGAGACAAAAATGAATTTTCAAAGTATCAACCTTTCCATGATCTCTAGCATCTGAATATTTTATATAGCTTATACTGTTTTATTCAATATTTACCATTGAGTTATAGCCCATGGCATATAGCAAGTGATTTACTTAAAAGTATTTAAGCTTTTTGTATATTTGCATGAACACTGTAACTTTCTTGTTATTTTCTTGTTTTCAAAATTGTTATCGGACCTCCAGGGAGTAGCTCAGATTTTTAAATGCTTGCTTTCCCTACAACTGTATTTGTGTGCAGCAGGCACACAAACCATTTCCACAGTGCAAGGGATAGGTTCTCCCATGAGGTTTATGCCAACCAACGGATAAGGGACTGTTCATGACATTTTCTACAGAAGGAATTCATGTATATGAAGGTAGTGCACATATTATTCTTTGTGTTAAAACCCTAGAGGAACCCGAGAGCAAGGTGGGAGGAGGATGTGAAGTACTTGTGACCTGGCGTAGTCAGTCAGAGCAGAGCTAAGCAGCCTTTGGGGACTCCTGCTAACCCCATATTCCTGTCTCTAGGCTCAGATAGATGAAGAAACAGCCTTTTCTTACATGAACTTTTCCTCCTCATTGTGAATGTCTATACTCATTCTCAAGTGATAGAATAAAAAATTAAAAATTAACATGTAGTACTTACTACATCTGACCCCATGCTTAACTTTAGATCTTATTTCATAGTATCTAAGGCTACCTGCTATGAACTACCTTAGTTCTTCCTTTATCTTTTATATTCATATTTTCCAACCTTGACTCTGAGGAATAAGATCATCCCACTCCCCTGACCCCATTTCTTGCTTCAGTGAGAAGAGCACAGGGAGTTCCAACCAATCTCCATATCACTGCCATGACTGCTAATTTGCATTCCTAAAGTTGGGAGTATTGTGCATAGAAGATGCGTATTCATCCCCACTGCCTACAGCTATGGGTCAGATAGGGTTAGTATATTAATATTAATACATATTGGAGAAATAAGTAGAAATCTTGCACCAGAATGTCCAAGAAAATCTATATGAGCATAATTCTAATCATCACTTTTTACTTCTCACAAGATCATGGTTACTTACTTTAGAATCACACTGTCAGTCAGTAATAGAATCCCAAATGTTATGAATATATCCCTTTAATTCCAACTTTATATAATCTCTTTAATGGAGAGGAAGAGCACATAGATAGACTGATAAAATTATTGTTAGATTCAAGGAAAGTTGTGGCTTTTTTTTTTTTTTTTTTGGTTTTTCATGACAGGGTTTCTCTGTGTAGCTTTGTGCCTTTCCTGGAACTCACCTGGTAGCCCAGGCTGGCCTCGAACTCACAGAGATCCGCCTGGCTCTGCCTCCCGAGTGCTGGGATTAAAGGCGTGCGCCACCACCACCGGGCTAAGTTGTGGCTTTTATGTACAAACATTTTACTTTCCCTTTATTCCTTCAAGTTTTACCTGGGTTATATTTTTTCCTCTACATTATTCCATTTATAATGGTAATTTTGTCAGACTGGTGAAAAGAGAAAAAAGACAAAGGAAACTGTTTTATTTGTTTGCCTTCTAAGTTAAATGATATGAAACTTTGTTCCAGTTCAGCAGTGTTCAATCGCCTATCACTCAGCTAGCAGAGTCAGTGTGAGTGGAAGTCACAGGCTTTACTTGCATGCAGACATACTGGATAGTGAGGTGGCCTTTGTAACTTCCTACCTGGCTGATGCTACCTTTGAATTGACACAGGTGCTGGGAGAGACAGGAAGGGGCTCTTCCTAGGGGCTTTCAGCTGACATGTGATTTTCAGTTCACAGTTTGAAAAGACAAGTCTATCACTCCACAACACCTCACATATCAACTGGGGGCCATTTCAGTGTGAAAGTAGAAAGTGTCCATAAAATTTTGGCATTATGTTGATAGCATTTAAGATGGAAGTACAGTTTAATCTCATAAATTCTCTTATTTGTTTTATAGTTTGATTTGCTTTTTAGACTTTAATCATGCTTAAAATTGTACATGTACAACTCGAACTGTGAGTTCAAGAAAGAATGGATACTGAAGAAACTGAAAAAGGTTAAGGAAACAAGGAATATACAGTCGCCACTGTATCCACAAGCTCAATATGTTTGATGAGTTTTCTGAAGGCTTTGTTTTCAGTGCAAAGCTGTATGTAGCCTCTTTGTGAAAGATCACTTTTCTAAGTGTGTGATTCTATTATAACCGTATTCTGATCTGTCATTTTAAGCTGTGCTGTAGTGTCTTTTATGAATTTTGCTTTAATATATGATATTTCACTTCTAGGGGTACTAATGTATGATTAATTATATTAGTTTATAGGGAACATGGAAATAAAGTCAAGGGAGATAACACTTTTCCTTTCTCAACAAGCTCATTTATTAAGGGAATGTTTACTGTTTGTGCCACACATTCATGTAGCATTACAGTATTTCTATAGAAATACTGCAATTTGAGATTACAATACATTATAATTATATTATTATATTATAATTACAATAATTATAGACAATTTTATATCAGAAGACTGAGATAGGAGGATTACCATGCTTGGGATTTCTAGGAAGTTCTAGGCTAAAGTGGGCTGCAAAATGAGACTATATTTCAGTTACCCTTTCGGAGGAGGGGATGAGGGTGGGTTGAGGGGAAAAAAGCTGGGGTGAGTGGGAAGAGGGATGAGAGGGGGATCTGTGGTTGGTATGTGAAATGAATTTAAAAAAATTCTTAAATAAAAAAGTATGAAAAAATACTTCTGAGCATTCTTTTAAATATTTTAGATTTGATTATTTTAAAGGGGTTAGTTTCAGTAGTAAGCAATTAGTATATTCTCAGAATTTCTCAAATTTGTTCTTAAATTTCTAAGAATTTGAAAATACCACATTTTAGATTTCATCAGTAGTAAATGTCTTTGCTATTCTTTGATATTTATATGGAAATTTTTACCTCAATTTGCAAAATATTTGCTTCAAATATATATGGAAAATCTTCAGATATAAAATTTTCTATAATTATTGCAATATAATTCATTATAGTTTTATTTTTAGCCATGTATCGTGGCTTATGCCAATAATCATATTATTTGGGAGACCGAGATAGGAAGGTTACTATGCTTGGGATTTGTAGAAAGCTCTAGTCTATACTGGGCTATAAAATGAGACTATATCTCAGTTACCCTTTTGGAGGAGGGGATGGAGGTTGGATGGGGGGGGAAGTTGGGGGGAAGCGGGAAGAGGGATGAGAGGGGAATCTGTGCTTGCTATGTAAAATGAATTAAAAAATTCTTAAATAAGTAAAAACTACTTCTGAGCATTCCTTTTAAATATTTTAGATTTGATTCAGGAGTAAGCAATTGGTATGTTCTCAGAGAATTAAAATTCCAATAAAGAAGTGTATCTGGAAGCAATGATGATAAATTTGCAGAAGGAATGTTGAGTAGTACAGCACTGCTATAGGGATAGCAATCAACAGCTTATTTAAACAACTTGTATAAAAATTGTTAAAATAGGTTTTTGTTTTTATTATGTCCTTATTGAAAATAAGACATATTTAAATGTAGTTCAGTATATCTTAGTTCTCATTTGTCTCTACTAGAAGCATTTGTTTGAGTACACTATGTCATGTATTCTAGTCATGAACATAGTTCTTCATAAGCAGAACCCATATAAACAACATTAACCATGTATTATAGTGGGTGGTAGATGAATGGCTTTATCTTTGTACATGAAAGGTATCCAGTCTTCACAGAGTTTAAACCTCAAGGTGCAGATTTACTATACTATTATTAATCTAAAAGAAATACTATGGTATGATTTAGGTTTTTCTTTGTCTAAGCATGCAAAATAATTCAAGGTTCATGTAAATATTGAATTGCTAAGTATTTTTTAAATTTTTCTTATCAAAAATTGTCAATGAGTCTGATTAGTGTGTGCTTTTCTGAGAAAACATCTTGGGAGGCAGCATTGTTCTTACATCATGTATATTGAGATTTATAATATAAACACATCTCTACATCACTGTTTTTGACAAACCATATTTTAATGGCAAAACACAAAATGTCATTGACTTCATTTCATACTTCTAAAGAACTTTTAAATTGACATTAAGTTCTACTTATTTATCCAAAGGAAAATTATTATTTCCTTTCACATATATTTATAAGACATTCAGTATTCCAGATATCAGACAAGGTGCTAAGATGATGATTTATTTCATCCAAAACCTAGAATTCAAATAAGGGTTTATGACATGTACACAGATAATTACAAAACTAGGTAATATATGGAAAATTATTATACGAAAATAAGTCCTAACACAGCTAAAAGAAAAGAACCTATGATTACTTCAGGCATTATATGTATTTTGGTGGAACTTAGAATTCACATTAAGACTGTTGTATGAAAATATAATTTTGATTAATAAATAGAAAATAATGAAGAAAGGCTTCATTTAACAATTGCAAGCCAGTGGGTTGCAGAGATAGCTCAGGAGCTAAGGGCACTTGCTGATCTTACACAGTGCCAGTTTCTGTTCCCAGCACCCGTGTGATAATGCACAGCTTTTTGTAACTCCATTTCCAGAAAAATCACATGCCCTCTTCTGTCCTGTGTGGGCACTACACACAGTGGGTGGTACACAGGCATAAATGCATGCTGGCAAAAGAGTCATACACAGAAAATAAAAGTAGGTGAGTCCTTAAAGACAATTCCTGTAATTTAAAAATTAGCAGCAATCTATCTTTACATTATTGAATTACCTGATGAAGAAAAGGTTAAACTATAGATCTACCATATCTATCCTTGAATGCTGTGGTAGTTTGAATGTAATTGGCTCACATAAGCCCATAGAGAGTAGCACTATTGAGAAGCATGGCCTTGTTGAATGAAGTAGGTGTGGCCTTGTTAGAGGAAGTATATTACTGTGGGGGTGGACTTTGAGGTTTCCTATCGTCCAATATCACAGTCAATTTCCTGTTGCCTGCACGATGTAAGAATCTCAGCTATTTCTCCAGCACCATGTCTGCCTGCACACTGCCATTTTCCCTGCCATTATGATAATGAACTAAACCTCTGAACTGTAAGCTGCCACCTCAATTAAATGGGTTCCATTGTAGAGTGAGTAGAAAATTTCTTAATAAAGAAAAATGAAAAAAAAAAAAAAGAAAGAGTTACTGTGATCATGGTGTCTCTCTTCAGAACAATAGAAACCCTAACAAAGACAAGTACTCAATGCAGATTGATTTCTTCCTCAAAGTCCCAGTAAGAAAACATTTTTTTAAAGTTATTTATTTTATGTGTATGAATGCTTTCCTGTATGTAGGTGTGTGCAATACATGCATGCCTGATGTCCTAGAGGTCAAGAAAAGGTATCAAATCCCCTGGAACTGGAGTAAGGATGGATGTGAACCACCATATGGATGTTTCAAACCAAACCTATGTCCTCTGGAAGAGCAGCCAGTGCTCTTAACCACCAAGTCATCTCTCCAGCCACGAGAAAAGTTTTTGATGTGGGAACTGAAATAAACAAAATGCATTTCCTGTAGTCTTGATTAAATGAGATGAAGGCGTAAGCAGGGGCTAGCCTGGGTAAGGGTGCAATCATCTCAGAATTTGCCAATAAGAGACAAGGTAAAAAAGGAAAAAAATGGGAGAAAATGAATAGTAAAATTATTACATGAGTTGAAACTCAATATGGCAAGCTTCTTGTATTTGTATGGGTTCCCTCTTCCTTTATTTTTGTTTTCTGAAGGAAAAAGACAGTGAGGGAAAGACCAAAAGATGATTCATAAATCAGTCAGTTGGTTGCAGAATTAAACTAGAAAACATTTTATCATTACCAACTTAAAGTTCTAATGTTCTGTTTCTGGTGACTAAAAAAAATTCACATGGCATCCTAGCATCACTCAACTTATTAGAGAAGTAGACCTTAGCACAGTTTCATTTAACACAATCATATGATTCATTGTAGCGGGAATCTTAAATGGTCTTATTAATAAGATCAAAACTGAGGCCAGTTATTGGGGTGAAGCTGGAAGATCAGAGAGACAGAATAATCCATAGCTAACCTCACCTGGCCAACTTCTTAGTTTGTCTTGTTTCCTCAGACTGGAAGCTTCTGTGTCCTCATCCCACTCTCAGCTGAACTGTGCTGCTCAAAACCTAAAAGCTTAACCAGCCAAATGCTTCTAGTTTCTGGTCCTCATGCCTTATATACCTTTCTTCTTTCTACCACCACTCCCAGGGATTAAAGGCTCGCTTTCTGGGATTAAAGGCATGTGTCACCATTCCTGGCCGCCTTTCCAATGTGGCCTTGAACTCACAGAGATCCAGAGGGATTTCTACCTCTGGAGTGCTAGGATTAAAGGTGTGAGTGCCACCATTTTCTAGCCGTTGTGTCTAGTGGCTGTTCTGTTCTGACCCCAGATAAGTTTATTAGGGTGCACAATATTTTGGGGAGCACAATACCACCTCATTTCCCCTTTTTTGTCTAAAATTTAAAAAAGCTTATAACTAATACAAGAAAAATTATATCCAATAAGTATATACAATATACACAGTCAAGATTACATTAACGATGTCTAGTCCATTAACATTTGACAGATTCAGACAAAAAACTCCATTAATATATAACAATGTCCAGTCCAGTAACATTTGACAAATTCAGACAAAAAAATTTCATTACTTATCTTATTTAAAACAAGTAGTTCCTTTTTTAAAGTATTTTTCTTTTCATAATAGATTCTTCAGTAATCTACCTTTTGTCATTTTTATATCTTCCTCTTTTTCTTTTAGTGTAGATTCAGTTATCTACCCATTTATCCTATTATTTCTTTATCTTTTTTTCTCAGGATTCATACTTAGTTTCATTATACTAAACCATGGTTTGTTAATGATGAAAGTGGGCTAAAATAAAACAATAAGGGGACTATGAAGGATTCAGTGGGAAACACAGAACTCCAAATCAGAAGAGCTTAAGGATAAAATTAAATTAATTAAGAAAGGGACTTGATTTGTGCTGTTCACCGTTGAACTCCTGGGAATCCAATAAGTGACTGGTCCTGGGGACATGCACTAAATGCACTAGTTGAATTAATAAAAGTCTGCTTAAGCCAAGTACAGTTTTTACCAATGTGATCAATATTTTTAGAAGGAATTTCTCTAAAATTCCATTCTTTTCTATTATTCCTAGTAAAGACATTCTTCTAATGTATCTAGCTAAGCATGAGAGTTGTGCCTAGCATCTCTACCAGTACCACCCCTTTTGAAGATTATCTTTTCCACAGCTCCAACTTTCCACATTTGAGTCTTGATTCTCTCAAGAAAAGGTATACAATCTACATTTTAGGTTCTGGGCCATTGACACTTCATACATGTTTCATAGTCTGTCATTAGATTTATATCCCATCCTCAATATATCACATGAAGTTTATAGGTCTTGTTTAAAGGATGAAAGGATTGATTTACTTATTTTATGATTATATTCTGTGAACAAACTCATATACTCATTCTGGACTCTTTCTTTGATGTGTTGAGATATGCTGGGGACATCTTTCTGTATGCTGTGAATGTGTTGCTCTGATTGATTGATAAATAAAATGCTGATTGGCCAGTAGCAAGGCAGGAAATATAGTATAGGTGGGAAGTGGAAGGCTGAGTCAGGAGATGCTGCCAGCCACTGCCATGAGAATCAAGATGTAAAGTACCAGTAAGCCACAAGCCATGTGGCAACTTATAGATTAATAGAAATGGGTTAACTTAAGATATAAGAACTAGATAGCAAGAAGACTGTCACAGCCATACAGTTTAGAAGTAATATAAGTCTCTGTGTGTTTACTTGAGTCTGAGTAGCTGCAGGAGCTGGGTGGACACAGGAATACATCAGCTACAGAGATATATTATGGTGGTCCTCCCATTTTAGAGTTAAAAAAGAAAAACTAATATAGAAACCAAGATAGAAATCTTACACAGAGAAGGGGGCAAATGGAGTAGCCAACAAGGTATACATAGGAAGGTCGGTAGCTGGTGAGGACTGAAGAATCAGAGAACCAATGGAAACAGCGTTAAAAGGAGGTTATGAAATGTCAAAAGCCATAGAAATAGCTTAGAGAAAGAAAGCAGATATAATTAGAACACTGGTTTCCTGAATGTACCCATATGTGAAAGTGACTATGAAGAAAGCAAGTAGAGACGATTCTATCAATGTGGGAAGTGTGTTGTTGGTTCTGAGTCACAGACAAGATGTCTATTGAATGAGAAGAAGCATAACATGCATTTATGAAAAACTGGACTTAAAATGAAATATATCATATATTACTTTAAAGTATAAAATCTTGGTGTTTTTCTTAAACATCTTATATATTAATATACTTTCTTACGGTTTCCTTGATACCATAATTTTATTAAAAATTCTCAATGTATACAAAGCTTTAAAATGTTAAATATTTGTGTTTCTTTAAGTAAACAATGTAGTTTTCTTGTTACCTATAATTTAATACTTGATAAAAGAACAGAAATTATTGAGAAAATTCAGATTCTCACATGGAAATAGTCAACCACTCTATTATTAAAATCAACTATCTGAAATAAGAAAAAAACAAGGGCACTACAATGTTTTATAGACTTGGCAAGAAAAATATTTCATGTTTAAATATACATAGTTTGCTTTTATTTCGTTATTATTTACAGAATAAAAATTGTTTTCCAAAATTTAAGTCCAAGCATGACATAATAATGTAATTCTTATGAGTCCTCCTTGAATGTAGCAATTAGGCCACAGATTTTGTTTTTTTCTTGAACAAGTTTTCTATCAATTGGCTCTTCCTATACACATACTTCAGAGTGTGATGCTATTTTTTAAAAGTGCAAAATGGCATGGCCATAGGCAGCAGCCCAATCCCAGTTGTCTATGCCTTTGAAACATCAAACAGAGCAGTGCAAAGTTGAACAAATAATTCTTTTAGTAAAAATAGTTTTCTTTGAGTTGAATAACTCATTCTGGGTCACACTGTGTTTAACATTATATTTCAGAATTTGGAAAAATTAATTATTCTTAACTTTTGAAGCAGGTTTATGTTACAAAAGCAATAAATGTTCTGTTCTACAATTTTTATTTGGAAATTGTTGGGCAATTTCTATTAATTGTTGCTGTCAAAATTATGAAAGATATTTAAAAACATAGTATTTTGTTATAGCATTCAAAGTGTCATTTAGTTTATGATAGATTTTTAAACAGCAATAGAAATCAAACAAATTTAAGCCTATAATACTTTAATTATGACAAAATTAAAACTATTTGGTATAAATTGAGTTATACTGAAATGTAGACTAAGAATTTCATAGTAGACATGCAAGTCAGATACAATTTTCTTGAGATGCTTTAGTAATAAATTAATATAAATACATATCTTGATTTAAAAATATCAACAACTAAACAGACACTGAAGAAAATGTAAAGTACTATTTAATACCTTTTTGTTGTATACATAACACATATACAAGCAAATACATTCATGGACGATCTCCCATTCTCTCAGTCTAGGGAAAACATAAGTTTGCTACGTGTCTTCATGTGTGTTTAAATGATGGAAAGAGTAAAACTGAAGATGCTTTTTCAATCATTTTGACATAAACAATATGGGAGTCAATGGTAGAGAATATTTCTATTATAAAGCTATAGGTTCAAATGCCTTTTAAATATCCAAGATAAAATTGCCATGAATAATCAAGATACACACTACCAACTTGCAGAACAGAACTGATGGCCTATAACATAAACATTTACATCATGAGCATTTGGATAATTTATAAATCCATGGCTCCAGATAAGATTATTTAGGGAACAAATGTAAGTAGCAAGAAGAATTGATTGCCTGGCAAGATTCCAATGAGTTTTAGTATTAACAGACCAACATTTGAGGGAGAATAGGGTCCAGGAGGCTAAGTGGGATGAGCTTCTAAGGAGACAGGACAGCAGCAGTTGGTAGGATAATGCAAAGTACATGGGGAAATGTTTCAGACAGGAAGTATTCATCTGACTGAAAACTCCTGAAAGGCTGAAAGTAGTGAAAATTACATATTTGAGACTGATTGTCAAGATCACCATCGCTTGAAAATTTGGACATACTGTTTTACCTCTTTGAGCCTTAAGATGACATGGAGGTAACAACAATCTATTTTAATGACAGTTTGTGACATTTTAGTTGTTAATAGGGACTAATCTGAAAGGCTCTTAGGACAGTCATTGGCACATAAGTAACTCACTAAATGTTATTGGAATGTGTGAAAAGATAAGAATGGTGACCATAGAGATCAATCTCCAAGAAAGCACATGATAACAGCAAGAAATAAGGAACCTAGAACACCCCCAGCTTTTTGTTTTCTTATGAACATGGGAGCCACAATTATGTCTCATTATAGTTATGAATGCTTCTTCTGGGAGGGAGAAAACTCAATAGAACCTATCAAGAGTCCTTTTCGCCAGGCGTTGGTGGCGCACGCCTTTAATCCCAGCACTTGGGAGGCAGAGCCAGGAGGATCTCTGTGAGTTCGAGGCCAGCCTGGGTTACCAAGTGAGTTCCAGGAAAGGCGCAAAGCTACACAGAGAAACCCTGTCTCAAAAAACCAAAATAAAATAAGATAAAAATCAAAAAAGAAAAAAGAGTCCTTTTCACCTTTAAGAAACACCTCCATGATACTAACATTTTTTTTTTTTTCAATAATATGTGGTTTCCTAGATTTGGGGCATAAATGTCTGTGATGTAGGTCAAATGTGTTCTTAAGTTACTCAACCTTGATTCCATTCCATATTATATGTTCCATAAATTTTATCCAGCCATGTTATTCCATAGAGCCATTCAGAGGTAACATAAAAATGAAATTGACAGCATTGATTTCCCAAATGTACAGGACTTTGTCTTTTCATTTCTTTCTTTTATTGTTTTATGTTCAACATAGGAGATTGAACCTAGGGTGTTATGCTTGCAAGCCAAGCATTCTGTTGCTGAGTCATATGCCCAGCCACAAAAAAATAAAACAAAAAACAAACAAAAAAAAACTTTCAGTAAAAATATTTCAGCAATGTAGATTACACCAAATTCAAACATGATGTCATCAAAATAGTTTGAAAAAGGCAAAATTCAAGAACTATATAACATTTGAGATAAAAATAAAAAAAATATTAAAGTCAAAGATATGAAAGTCTCTAATCAAACACTTTCTCTTATACATTAAAATTCTTACAATTAAAGTTCAACATTGTTACCTTAATTTTTTAATCAAAATAGTGTTTAAAGAGCAGGCTGAGCCCTCCTGTGCAGGAATACTGTGAACAATGAAGTCGTCAGTGAGAGGATAGGAGACTAAGTGGCTCAGTTAGCTGTTGGGAAACAAGAAAATTGATGGCAAATATTGTTTCAACAGAGCTGAAAAGACATCAATCTGAGCAGGTATTGAGTTTTCTATATACAAGGTGAACAGCAAAGGCATGAGTAATCCATGAGTCTGCAAGGGGGCGGGTGGGCATAGGGGTTGCTAGGCATGTGTAAGCCGTAAAAACAAAAAAGTAAAACTAAGAAAAGATTGAGGAATGATTGAAAATTTTTTAAGATCGCAGGACAGTAATTTGGGAGAATATGAAATATGCAATACTGTGTCATAATCAGGAATATCCAGGAAAAAATGTCTAGAGGGGTTTCCAGGGGCTACTGACAATAGGTAATTTGAAAAGAAGCACTGAAGGCAAATGAATTTATTTTGCCATGTTTTAAAGGGAGATCACTTGTTAATAAGCCTGACATGTGGACGTTGGATATTTTCCTAAGATGATCACATTAATGCTTATCATCCCACTGCTGTGGGATGTTCTGTATGTTAAATGTGTTGCTCTGATTGGGTAATAAATAAAACTCTGATTGGCCAATAGCCAGGCAGGAAGGATAGGGTAGGTGGGACAACGAGGAGAATAATTCTGGGAATAGGAAGGATGAGTCAGGACATGCTGCCAGAAGCTGCCATGAGTACCAACATGTAAGATACCAGTAAACCACAAGCCATGTGGCAATTTATAGATTATTAGAAATGGGTTAATTTAAGATATAAGAACTAGCTAGCAAGAAGCCTGCCATGGCCATACAGTTTATAAGTATTATAAGTCTCTGTGGGTTTACTTGGTTGGGTCTGAGTGGCTTCGGGACTGGCGGGTGAGAGAGAAGTGTCCTGATCGTGGGCCAGGCAGAACTGGAGAAAAATCCAGCTACATCCCACTTTCATATATTATTCAGAATTTTTTCTAGATTTTTCTTAATCTTTAGGAATCTGCATGACATGGTGTCTGACTCTATAACCTTCGCACTTTGGAGGCTGAGGTATGGTGAGTGCTGTGCTTTCAAGGTTATTCCCCGGTACATAGTGACCTTACCAGGCAAAGCTGCAGAATGAGATCCTGTTTTAATCCCTCCTCCTGTAAATAAAACCAAACCCAAACAAGACAAACTGAGCTAACTGCTTTATGGAGTTATGAAAAGTGAGTGTCTCATACTTTCATTTTTCCCCTCTTTGCCATATTAGTATAGGGGAACATACATACAACAGAGTGCTTACTTTGATAAACAATTCAATGTGAAAAACAGCTAGCATTAAGCCTACTCCCACCTCCCAGTACTTTCAAGATACAATTTCTCTAGCTGTCCACTCAAATAAACCATTGCAAGTCCTACACGGATGCCCAAATTTCCCTTGACCACAAGCAACCAAAGGACATCAACACAGACCTGAGGTGATGAGATGTCAAAGCCAAGGTCTCCATCAGCCATTTAATTGTCATGGTGCCATACCCCATGCCACATACACAGCCGTAAGGAGACTGCAAACAAGACCATCGGGAAAATCACTGACTAGAGGCAGGTTTGAAGGCAAGGCCTTACAGGCCTCTATAGGAACACTATGATACTGAGAAGCACATGAAATTCAGAAATAAAGAATTTACTCAAGCAGTGGTCACATTATTTTGAAAGTTAGTAGTTATGACCACATCTCAAAATGGCACTGGACTATATTCAGCTATAGAAATATGACATGCTTTATTGTGTAAAGTATGACTTTTCATGTAGATTAAATTATTCCTTAATCAATTAACTCATTTTCAACTACAAATACTTTTATGTATTCATGGAAAATGAAACAATGACTGTATGTTACCCTCTTTATTAAGACTTTATACTTATCAATTTATCAAGAAAAAATACATTTTAATTGATAATATTTTGCATTGTGGCCTCTAATAATCTGTTTCAGATCTATTATGCTGAAAGTGAATGTTCAATTTTTTGTAGTATCCCTTGCTATAATGTTACCTTATCATTTCTTTATTTTAGTAACTAAAGATATGATGTAAATATAGATCACAAACTAGGAATTGCAAATGATCTACAGACTTACTCATGGAACAGAGGTCAAGCAAGATATATATATATATATATATATATACATATGCTTGATATATATATATATCATACATATAATCTTTAACACATGCAACATATCACATATGCAATATGGCATATATTTACCACACACAACATATGTCATATAAAATATATTACATGTGATATATATTATATGTGTGTTATATGCATGATATAAAATGTAACATAGGTACATATATGTGTATGTATAATATATTACATGCATATAATTTTTAGTCAATCATACCTCCTCTTTGTCTTAGGAATTGCCTTTCCTTTTCTTGTATTTTGAGGAAGGGAATTAGCTATAATCGGTCATAGGTATGTTAGATACCCAAGACATGAGTTTATGGGATTATAGGAAGGCATGGGCAATACACTTCATCAATGTTCATTACCTTTATTATAATTTCTCCCTTTATTTTTCCTATTACTATATCTTGTTGGATGTCTCTAAGAAATGCATAACTATAAATACTGTATACAATTTTACGTTCTAAGGGATATGTCATTTGTACTTGTCAAGAATGCTGTTACTAATTTAGAATTTATTGACATAAGTTAGGAGCTTCTCTTTATCTCTGTATGAAACAAGTAAATAATTTCACAGTCACAAACTCAACAATTTGGTTGAGCTACAACTGTGTACCTGTCAAAGCTGTAGGGTCTTGTGGAACCCTGACAACACTGTTTTCCTCTACATTGACATACACATAAGTTAATTATCACTGTTCTTTTCCCAATGTCTTGTGTTTTTCCATCAAAGTTCAGTTTTCTAGACAATTCCCTTTTGGTGCTAACTTAAAAGAGCCCTGGACAGCATGCATAGAATAACTTATGTTATTGTCAATGGAAAGAAATGTGTAAGCAGTGGGATTTAAAGAATGTGCATAAGCAACTAAATGGACTTTAATATCATTCAGAGGAAGCCTTTTGAGTGCCCTAAATCTAAAGAACATATTGAATATTTTGTACAAGAAAATCAATGTATTCAATACATCACCTTAATTATTTTCATGCTCAGGTATTTAGAGTTCAGGGAACTATTCCAATACAAAGTATGGCAGCAGATTTCACACAATTATGTTATACTTATTGAACGATCAGCTAGTGTGAGGCATAAAAGGCTAAAACCAAATTAGACACAGCTTGGAAAACACAAGACAATACACTTGGGAAAACTGATCTGAAGGAAAGGGCTAAACTGGGGGGTTGGAACTGAGTGATATATAGTCATATAGGTAAGACAGGAAAATTGAGGATAGAAAATCTGATACAAATAATGCAAGGTGACAAAAATGCAGTGCAGTTGGTACTACAATAGGCAGGAGCTTCCTATAAAGATTTTCTTCACATAGCAGTGTGGTGTTTTCATCAGAACCTGGAGAGAAGTGTCTAAGTGTGGCATCTGCAGAGATAGAGAGATAAGCTTTATGTAGCAATGGCAAAGGTGGCTGTGGTTATAGGCTTTAATTAAATGTCGTATGCTGGTTGGTTGTTGATTTGAAAACTATGGGATTCTGGCCTCCCAAGAGTTGTGGTCACATTCATCTTTGACTTTGGTGTTATAATCTATGGCATAAAAACATTTGGATTTCAGAAAATAAACACTTCTTAAGAATTGAATTAATATATTTAATAAGTTTAATTTTGATGACTATTTATTTGTGTACTTCAACATTTCTAGTTCTTGCAAACTATAATAAAAAAGTAAGTTATTAGCTCCAAATGGTTTCCTATTAATATATAGAAAATATCTAGTATAATATTGTATAAAATTTAAAAATGCACTCAATAAATAAACAGTATTTCTAAAGACTAGTGTGTTATGGTACAATTACATGAAAAGCTTGAATTATGAAAGTGAACATTTATTTAAAAGTAGAAGATAAAAATTAAGAAGTAATAATAAGAATAATGTTCATGCGTTTAAGTGGCATGTTGAGGTATGTTTTATTTTCAAAGTTTTAATTGACTTTAGTAGTATTAGCTTTAAAAATATCAATATTGCTGTTTAATAATATTAATATCACTACATTTTAATGTTATTTTTATGGTTGCTAATATTGGTTTTCAATATTATCTGTTCTATTTTAAATACTTTTATTTATATGTGGATGCTTGTTCATGTTTGTGTGGGTATGTGACACATGCATATCTATCTAGCCACTGTCTATCTACATGCATATATAATAAATGAGTAAAACCAATTTTTTTTTTTTTTTTGGTTTTTCGAGACAGGGTTTCTCTGTGTAGCTTTGCGCCTTTCCTGGAGCTCACTTGGTAGCCCAGGCTGGCCTCGAACTCACAGAGATCCGCCTGCCTCTGCCTCCCGAGTGCTGGGATTAAAGGCGTGCGCCACCAACGCCCGGCTGTAAAACCAATTTTTATGCGGATATGTAACCCACTTACTACATTTCCTAATTTGAGAACAAGAAAATGCTGTCTGAGGATGAACACATAATGAAATATATAACATTTACACTGTAGAATATTATTCAGCTACTCTTAAAAGTAAATTATGAAAACCATACATGGAAAGAACTGGAAACAAAAATTCTGTATGTTGCAGCATTGATGTTTTGAATCCTCAGAAATGTATGTTGCATTTGAAATACCCATAGAGGTCAGGATATTCGTAAAGGGCCATAATAATAGAGGAGTTTAAGGAAGATACCTAACTATTGTGTGGTATAAAGGGTTAAAGGGGAATAATTTTAAAAAGAACTGTTTGATGGGCAAGGAATGGAAAGGCTGGGTAGAAAATAGAATACAGGGAGAGATAACACTAAAAATATTTTCTGAAAAGTCATATAGAAATCTACTACTATAGAAGCTACTGAAAATATTCACATAGATATATGCAAAAAAGGTTTAAAAGGAGTTACCATGTAAAAGGGCAAAACTCCCCCATCTAGGAAATAAAAAAATCTCAGTGCCGGAAATGGGTTACCTCTTATGGTGTCCTTGGTCAATTATGTCCAGTAAACCTCATGACCTTACAGTCTATTGCTGTCCATCTCACTTACCCTTTAGCGCTTGATGGTAAAACTCTATTGATGAAGACATCACATCACACTTGAGTCACTGGACATGGAGAAATCAAGCTAGTACCATCTGGAAGATGCATCCCTGATGGGAAGTAATATGCATTGTACCAAGAAGGAAAATAGTCATCAATATTACCCATCCATGAGCCCTATAATAACGAGCCTGAACAAAAAGAAAAAAAGAAAGAAAAACCTTCTACTAGACAGTTTGTAGACCCTCTGAGAGAATCTACTACCTTTATTCTGCTAAATAGGCACAGTATCAAACTGGTTTCCAGTAATAAATGTTTGTACATATAGATCAGTGCTCATCTCAACTGTCATCAGACAAACTTCTATCTGCTGTAGTGACTGGTCAAGTTTCAGACAATAAGAAGCTGTGGAATATTCACTCATAAATGGAATGTATATTCTATAGACTCTCCTTTCAATGCTTATGGATCATTGTAAATGAAGTAGGGGAGAGGGGTGGGTGGGTGGGAAGGTGACACAGTCAGAAGAGGTGGATGACTACAAGAACATGGTGTATTCCAGACCAGCTGGGCAGTTATACGCTTGAACTCACAGCAGCTATGACAGCATGCGCCAGCATGTTTCAAAGCAAACAAAATCTCACCATGGTGGGGGTGAACAGGAAGTTATACCACTAGCTAAAGAAATATTGTTCATTGATAACTGTGGGAAGAAGGAGAGTGAATCTTCTTAGAGGTGCAGTCACTGGTAGGTTAACCTTTCTAGTTGGAAGCCATATACTCAAGCTCAAACTGTACTTGAAAAATAAAAGACACAAAGTTGGTCATGGAAGGAAGTTTAAATGTATTTGAAAGTAGTTGATGTAAGAGGGTAAACATGATGAAAATATATTGCTTGAAAATGCCAAAGAACTAATAAAAAAACTGAAATGAAATATAGAAGAAATTCCTGCAAAATCTCAGCATAGAGTGTGAGATATGGGTTCACAATCCAATTACTAGTTGAGGAGCTGTAGTCTTTAAATAGATCTTGGGAGAGAATGAGTCAGCAATCTTTAAGGGCATGTGCTCTGATAGCGTGACCTCCCTTTACAGAAGACTCCACATTGAAGAGCCTTTGAGTAACTCAAACTGGAGTTGATGAGTTAAAAAAGAGGAAGAGATTGAGAATGGTGGTAAATATGATCAGAACACATTGTATGGAAATACAAAATTCAATTTAAAATGAATGAAAGTCCTCCGTTTAAAGCCACAAATGCTGAAACTCTTAGAAGAAAAAATTACAGGGAATTATTTTCAGCCATTTGGGTGGCTATTAAATTTCTGAACAGAGAGCATTAATACCACAGGCACTCACTCCCCAGTATCAGTGGATAAGACCACATGTAAATAAAAAGTATCCACATAGCCAAAGAAACTGTTAGCAGAGGATTTAGTCAGCAAACAGAATAGGGAAAAATCTTTACCAGTTGTACTTCAAAGAAGGGACTGGGAGTCCAGCATTTACAAAATTGCATACATTAAATATATTATATGTATATAATACATGATATGATATATGTATATAGCAGTATTTATATAAATGGTCTACTGAATTGAATTGAGAGTTTAAAAAAACAGATACTACCAATAACCATTTTTTAAAAATGTTAAATGTCCTTAGCCATCAGGAAAATGCAAATAAAAATTACTTTAAGATACTACCTCATCTTATACAGAAGGGCTACATCAAGAATCCTGACAGCAAGTGTTGGATAGGCCACAGAGAAAGAGAAATCCTTATTCACATCTGGTAGCAGGGTAAAGTAATATGTATCATTTATATAATCATTATGGAAACCAGTTTGGAGGTTCTTCATAAAATTAAAAAGAGAACTGCTGTATGACCAAGACATTTTACTCATGGTCATAAACCCAGAACTCCACACACTTACCATAGATACATTTGCAAACCCATATTTATTGCTCCTTTTTTACTGCAGCAAGGAAATAAGGAAATGGGGCCAACTTAGTTCTCCTTCAATGAAAGAATGGATAATGAAAACATGGTATATATAAACTGCAACATTATTCAACTCAACTGAAAAGTAAAATCACAAATGATTGGCAAAACGGATGGACTCAAAATGTATAATATTAAATGGTATCTGTCACACAATCTCATTAAGAAAAACCCACATGTTCTCCCTTATATGCAGATCTGTGGTGTGTGTGTTGGTGTGTGTGTGTGTGTGTGTGTGTGTGTGTGTGTGTGTGTGTTTGTAAACAGATGTATATCATATGGGCATAATACAACAAGTAGGAATGAGAACAAGAAAGGGTAACTACTAGGTGATGAGGAAGAATTGAATATAGTTAAAGGTCGTATGAGTTTTGAAAGAAGATATGAAACTAATTGTTTTTCTAATTTTAAATTTGTTAAGGATAATTTTGGGTTTTCTGGTGGATAAGTGCATAAAAACATAATTGGCAGTGAAAGCTTAAAATCTATTTTGAAGCTCCACATCATCAGAATGGCTATTCTAACTATGTAAAAATTTATTGACATGTATAGGCTTTGGGTCTGGCTAATCTCAATTGTATAATATTTTATTAGTGATTATATACATTATAACTTTAATAATTTCATAAAATTAAATAGGAAAATGTGAAGAAAATGTTCTCTTTAGTACCTGATTTTAAATGATTTTTAGCCCTGCAAAATACACTAATGTATTTCTCATCCTTCAATAATTAGCTCGTTTTAGTATGTGTACTGATATTAAAGTATGGGAAATATAATGTTATATTTATATATGTTTTATCTCTAATTATTTCAGTTCATAAAATTCTTATAAATCAAGACAATTTAAAAGAAGTTAAATATTTCTTGAGATTGGTTGTATGTCATCTAATTGTATCCAGAAAAAAGATCTATATTAGCTTCACTCGTCTGATTTACAAAATACTTCTGCTTCATCTCTGAATATGCTCAAAGTCATGAGAGAAGAAACAATTGGATGAAGAAAAATGGCATCCCTACTACATTTTTTTTTGTACTACATTTTTCTCCCCTTAAAAACTTAGAATCTACCAAACAACATGTGCTAGACTGGTGAGTTTTGCCAATGTAAATACCTGTGAAGCTGCTGTCCAGATCCAGAAAGAGAATATGTCTAGTACCCTCCCTCTCCATACTAGCACTTATTCTGAACTAAATCTCACTTGGGTTTTAACAGTTATGTAAATTAAAATTTCACAACATTGAGTTTTCTTTTGCATTTTGGTATTTTACATAATAGCATATTTGTGAGATTCATGTCTGACCTTGGAGGTAAACCTAGTGTGTTCATTTTTCCTTTTTCTGTTAACTGTTATTGTTTTCTGTATAATATATAAAATATGTTAACATAATACTTAGTCTATTTAGTGATGCATATAAACGTATTAAGGCTTACTTCTTGCTATTGGGTAACCAATGAGAGGCCTCACCCCGAGAAAGAATGATTATCCCTCTTTCAGCATTCATTAATTGTCTTTAACTCTTCATCTAGAGGTGGAGCCTTGAAAGATTTCTTTCATCCATTTTGAAATGTCAACTGATGTTTCTGTTCAGGGTTTTTTAGACTACCATATTGCTGAGATTATATAGGTTCAGGTTCCTTATTTTCTACAGAAGAAAATAATCTTACTGCATATGTCCTGGTCCTCTGGTTCGTACACTCTTTCCACCTCCTATTCTGAGATGTTCTCTAAGTCTTAGGTGTAGGGATTGTATTTTAGATGTACCAGTTGGGGCTGGGCACCCTTAAGTCACTTGCCCTCTGTACATTGACCAGTTGTGGCTTTCTGCAGTGGTCCCCATGTGCTGCATAAAGAAATTTATTTGATGAGGGGTGAGTGCTACACTGATCAGTGAGTTTATGGGTAAGCATTAAAAATGGAATTTGAAATTTTCCTGGTTTAGAAAAGTGACAGTAGTATATCCTTCTTTAGGTCTAATCCATGACCTCACCAGCCATGGATACCTGGGTAGGATCACAACACTATGATTTAATTCTCCTTGCCTGAACAGGCTGTAGCACTAACTAGACAGCTTTTAGTTACCTTCAAGATAAAAGAACCATTAATGGACCTTTGAGGATATCTTGCTGTGCTTGCCATTATTGTGGTTTATAGGTATCATATTTGGGTAGGAAAATTGATTTCTTTCCTCCCTTGACTGCTAAATCAGAATGGCTAAGACTAAGCTAACTACTTCCAACAAATGCTGGCAAAAAGATATGAGGAGAGGAAATCTTAATTCAGTACTGATGAGATTGCAAACCAGTGTAGCCTCTCTGGAAACAGTGATAAATCTCAAAAAAAAATGTACAATATGACAAAGATGTATCAGTTCTTGGCATATGCCTAAAGGACTGTAAATCCTTCTCCAGACACTTGCTTAGTCATTTTTATTGATGTTCTCTTCATAATAGCTAGTAAATGAAAAGAAACTAAATGCCTCCAATGGATGGATGGATAAGGAATATGTGATACAGACACACAGTGGAATTATATTTGGCTCTAAAGAATAATGGAATTAGCAGGCATATAGATGAACTAGAAAGCATTACTGTGAATGAGGTCAGCAAGCCTCAGAAAGATTAATGTCTTATATTCTCTCTTTAGTGTTAGTATAACATGCAGTAACCACAGAAACTAAGAAAGTAAAAAGGGACCACAGTTATAGGGAAGGATCTATAGAGAGGGGAAAAGCAGTACACAGGTTCTGTGAAAAAAGAGATGGGAAAAATGGGTGAGGGGTTTAACTGAAGAGAGGCAAAAGAGAAACATACAAAGAGAGAGACGAAGGATAAAGGATAAGTAGTACTAAGCATGTTTAAAGAAAAGAATAAAGAATCATACATTTTTATGTGTACCAAAAATGGTGTGATAATGCCCCCTCCAAGAGCAGTGTTCTATCTAATAAAACCCCCACTAGAAGGCAAGAGAAACCCATCTTTTACTTGCTGTTCCTGGGATGCTAAGAAACCTCACCAAAGATTTACATAAGCAATTGTTGTTTCCTTACTTGCTACCTATAATTTGAAGGTAAGTCCCTATTGCTGAAGACATCAATACACTTCAGAGTACAGAGAAGAATGGAGCTGGAAGTACAGTAGAAGCCTACTCCCTAAAGACTACCTCGCATAGTACTGCAAGGTAATTTTTTATCCACAGGGTAATGATGGCTGTGACTTTATCATATACAGCCTTTGTTATGCTGAGGGATGTTTCCTCTAGATGTACTATCTCTAGGATGCTTTTCATAAAACCACTTTGGATTATGTCTAAGACTTTCCTATAACAATTGAGTTGATAATTTGGTTTTTCTACCTTTATTTATGTGATTTATTTCATTTATTTTAAAATTTATTCTTTTATTTAATTTTTTTCTTGAAAATAGATTCTTCTCCCATACAATACATCCCAAACACAGTTTCCTCTTCCTCTACTTCTTCCAGATCCCCTCTCCTCCAAATACACTCCCCCTCCAACCCTCTTTCCTTTTCAGAAAAGAGCAGGTCTCCAAGAGATAACAGGACAAAATGAGATACAATAAGAAAAGACAAAAGTTCTCTTATCAAGGTTGGACGGGGCAACCCCATGACAGGTAGTCTCAAGAGTAGGCAAAAGATGTAGAGATAATATCTGCTGCTGCTGTTAGGAGTCCCACAAAAACACCAAGCTGACAGGCATAACATATATGCAGAGGACCTGATTCTAACCGGTGCAGGCCTTATGCTTACCATTTCAGTCTCTATGAGCTCATGTGAGCCCTGCTTATTTAATTTGGTGGGCTGTGTTTCCCTAGTGTCCTCCATCCTTTCTGACTCTTAGAGTCTTTCCTCCCCCTCTTCTGCAAGATTCCCCAATCTCTGAGGGGAGGGAACCAATGGACACCTCCAATTTAGAAACTCTCTCCTCATAATGTCTGATTGTGGGTTTCTGCACCTGCTCCCATCTGATGCCAGAGGAAGCCTCTTTGATGATGACTGAGTAAGGCATCAATCAGTATTTGGGCTATCCAGTCTCTAGTTTCTGGCCAGTCCTACAAAGGAAATTTATTATCACTAAGTTTCTACACTTAAAAAAACAGGAAGAACACAAACATATACCTTAATGATACAACTGAAGAATTTTAGTTATTTAATATCCATGAGCTCTAGAGATTTCTTTGCTATTGTTTTTAAGCTTTCTCACATTGCAGTAAAAAAGATACATGGAATTATTTCAATCTGTTTTGAATTTGTGAAGATTTGTTTTGTGTCCCCATGATGTGGTCTATTTTAGAGAAGCTTCTTGGCCTCTGAGTAGAATGTATATTTTTGGGTATACAGATGCAATATTCTATACACATCTGTCAGTCTATTTGGAGTGTAATATCATTGAATTCTAACATCTCTCAGTTTATTGTTTTTGCCTTTGTGACCTGTCTCTTAGAGAAAGTGGGATTTTTGAGATCAGCCACTACTACTGAGTTGGAGTTAATTTAGTGTTTTTAAGAAACTGGGTGACCAGAGTTTGATGCACTTATGTGCAAAATTGTAATGTCTTCTGTAGCTGGAGTTTTCTCCAGTCCTGCCTGGCCCATGGTCAGGACAAATCTTTCTCACCCTCCAGTCACACAGCCGCTCAGACCCAACCAAGTAAACACACAGAGACTTATCTTATTTACAAACTGTATGGCGTGCCAGGCTTCTTGCTAACTGTTCTTATATCTTAAATCAACCCATTTCTATTAACTCTATAAGTTGCCACGTGGCTTGTGGGTTACTGGTATCTTAACACCTTTTCATGGCGGCGACTGGCAGCTTCTCTCTGCCTCAGTCTTCCTGTTCCCACAATTCTCTTCTCTGCTTGTCCTGCCTATACTTCCTGCCTGGCTACTGGCCAATCAGCATTTTATTTATACAGAGTGATATCCAGAGCAGTCTTCTTGCTTGATTGTCCCCTTTATTAGAGTTAATTGTCTGCCTTCATTCCTTCTGATTAATTTTTGTCTGGAGTTTATTTTGTCAGAAATTAGGATGGTGTCACCTGTTTGCTTCCTGTTCCCATTTAGTGTGGACATTTTTCTCCAGAGTGTCACTTTACAGTGGTGTGTATGTCTTTAAATCTAAGATGAATTTCTTGTAGACAACAGAATGATAGATTTCATTTCTTATTACATTCAGTAGATTTTAATTAGAGGGTTGGGGCCATTAAAATGTAAAGTTTTTATTGAAAGGTATGTGTTAATTATTGAAAGGTGTGTGTTATTTACAATCATTTTATTGTATTTTTCTATTTATTATTTAAATGTTGCTATTTGTATTCTTAGCTGTACTTTGTGTTTCAATAATATAGCTTCACTTTTCTACATACAGTCATCAAGTTTGGCCTCATGATCTTCTTGAATTTGATACTCTGTTTCGGGTACCACTTTCCTTTAAATTTTCAATTGAGATGCCAGCTGTTATTCTGATGTGTTTTTCAATATATGTGACTTCTGACTTTCTTTCTCTTTAGGTTTTCAATTTTCTTTTTGTTCAGTATGTTTAGTATTTTATCTGTACTATGCTGAGGCAGGTAAGCCTGAAAGCACTGGGCCATGCCTTAAGCAAACAGAGAATTCTGACATACACAGTAGTATCCTGACCCAGAGGAGCCTGAAACTGGACCCCCAAGATGACAACTGCTGACATAAGACACAGAGTCAACTGGGAAACACCATGACAGCTGGAAGCAGAGTCCGCCCCAAAGTACACACATAAATATCTCAGTCCTTTGTTTAATAAATGAGATTGCTTACAATCTACCAGAGACTGTGCCATTGGTTCTGCATCTACTCACGCCCTCGCCCTGGGATCAGAGACAGTGGGATCCCACCTGCAGAGCCAGTAACATTTTTGGTGCCTAGCATGGATGAAACCCTACCTGAGACTTGCACTTTGGGTATTTTTTTTTTCTTTATTGCTGGCCGGCTTGTTGTCCTGATTCCTATTGCCACTTGGTATTGTGACACACCCCCTTTGATGTTTTTCAGTGAGTAGATCCTACTTCTCAGTTTTCTGTTTTCCTACCCCAAGCAGTGAGTATTGGGGTCCTTTTCTCCCCCTATCTTTTCATTCCTTTTCCTGTTTGTTTTGTCTTTACAGCACATGTTGTTAACTATTGATGTGCCCAGCTTCTGAAACTCATGTCCAGACTTTTGTTTTTCCAGAGACTGTAAATTCCCTGACATCTCCCCAAGGGGTTGGAAACATTTGCTCAGCAGATTACTGACTCTTTTAGTTTGTTTGTCCTTGATTTCTGTTTCTCTCACTATGGGAGACTTTCCTTCTGCTGCCAGAGACCCCCATCTCAGAGCTCTTAAGGCCTTATTTCAGACCAGAGAAATAAGAGTTAAAACTTCCCATCTGGAAAAGTTTTGGGATGAGGCTTCTGTTATCACACCCTGGATATCACCTGAAAACATCTGGAATCCATCAATATGGCTGCCAGTTCTCTTTTTAACTAGGAAAAAAGAAGTGCAGTAAGGGAAAACATCCCAAGAAACCTTTGTCCCAATACTTTTGGGAACCATAGCTTGTACAAAGTCAGGCTCTACAGAGGAAGTCATCTGGTCCTTTAGTGACCATTGTGAGGAACAAAAATCCTCCTCACTCTCCCCCACCTCCCCACTGCCTTAGGAGGACCATATCTCAGATGGGGAAGAGAATCCTCCACAGACACCCCCTCGTTCGAAAAAAACTACCCAGGAAATCTGTCCTTAAGGACAATGAACTACAATATACTGTTTATCCCTGGGGAGACTTATAGGACACCTCTTTACCTTCTGTTCCCCATTGTCCCTCAAGGATAACTGAGACCACCAAGCAGGACACTCCTCAGCTTAAATTCCTCTGGTTATCATCCAAACAATCCTTTTGCATTTCCAGTTAATGTTGGAGCCAATGCAGCTGCTCAGCTATGGGTTACTATCCCTCTAGCCAATTGTTCCTTGATCCATAAGATTGCCAATGAGTAAGGCCCTGACTCTCCATATTTTGAACAAGTACTGCCACAATGGGCAATGCATTTACAAATATATTATGACTGGAAACATTTAATGAAAGCAGTACTTGAACTAGCTGTTTTTTTCTTAATTGGCAGGTGGCCTATAATGATCAAGCTGAAGAGCAGGCATGCCTAAATATTCAATATAACATTACTATATCCCTAGACATGCTACCAAGCAGGTTCATTATGTTAGTCCTGTGACTCAAGCCCAAATTGGCCTGTGTGCCTATTTTCAGCAGGTCTCTGAAATTGTATTTAAGATGATAAGGCCTTTTATGAGGACATAGTAACACATGATATGACAGGTCAATGTGGTAGAAATTCTAGCCTTCACCTCCCCAGTTCTAAGGACCACTGCCCCTGCACAGGCATAAACATTCTAAGGTCCATACCATTAAATTAGATATCACATAAGCATGTGTGGGTGGACCAGTGGCCTATTATAGAACCCAAACTATCAGAATTAAGAAAGTTAGTTGAAGAGCAATTTTCACAGGGGTCCCTTTAATTTCTTTCACTGCTCTCTAGTGATGGCTGTTAGGCCTATGTTTGGCAATTGGCCACTATGTGGACCCAATGCTTACTTAGATATGAGAGCATTCCTATTTTTAAGGGAAGGAGCTTATTTTAATGGATTCTTTACTGCTAATGAATCATTGGAGTCCTCCATTTCTATTAAACAACAAAAGAATTTTACCTTCAAGAGTACCCCATCTGTGTAAAGACACCCTTTTTTCTTTATATTAACCAAGTCTTCACAGCCTGAGCTGAATTGCACCAAGACAATATGCAAACTCAGTACCTGATGGATTGCAAATGAAACCCTTCATGCAGTGGTGGTATGTATTCCTGCTTTTATTTGGATACCACTAAATATCATAGAGTAGAATTGATGAAACAAATCAGAATAAAAAGAGACTTTGGAATAGCAGCAACCATACTGGCTACTACTCTGCTTGCTGTGGCAAGTGGTGCAGTGGCCACAGCCTCCCTGGTTTAAATGGGAGCCACCGCCTCTACACTTAATAAGGCCATAGAATAAATCCAGACATTAAGATGGCTGGTAAGAGGAAACTGTGATCCTCGATTTTCCTTCTTTTGTTTAACCCCTTACTCAGTCTCAAATATGACACAAGCTAGGAGCAAATTAAGGGAAATCATATTGGGATTGTGGAGCAAAGAGTTTTTAAACCTTTTGGTACAACGCTCTATTGAAAGCTTAAGCCTCAATTCCATGAATGTGAAACCACTGGAGATGTCTACAACATTCTTTACACAAATTTGGGATCATATAAAATCAATTCTAAATCCTTTAAAATTTATGGCATGGGGAATGATATGAGGAATGATACTCTTTAATAATTTTGATGCTTGTTTCCTACAGCATGTTTCCCAATATCTCCCAGTCAACAAAATGACCATGCAAATACTAATGGCTCTGGAACACCCTGATCATCTAACCCCTAAGGAAGTAATAAGAGCTTGGCTCATGGAAATTCTTGATGCCTCTGTCTGATGCCTCAGTCTAATGCTCTTGCACCGTAGGTGCTTTCCAGGGGAACCACCCTCCGAGGGCTGGTAGACAGAGATGGGTAAGAGCCTGTTAGGCATGCCAACCTAAGATAGGCACAGTTATCATCTTAGGGGACCCCTGAGGTGGGGACAACAAGATCAGATCAAAGAACTCTAATTCCCAGTAGTGGCCACAAAATAAAATAAAAAGGGTTATATGAGGCAGATAAAGCAAAAAGCACTGGGCCATGTCTTAAGCAAACAGAGAGCTCTGACATGCACAGTAGTATCCTGACCCAGAGGGCCTGAAACTGGACCCCCAAGATGACAACTGCCCATGTAAGACCCAGAGTCAAACAGGAAATGACTTGGCACCTGGAAGCAGAGCCTGCCAAAATGTTCACACATAAATACCTCAGTCCTTTGTTTAATACTATGCCAACGAAATTTATTTTCTTGTCTTGTCTACTTAATATTCAGTGTATTTTTTGCATGTGTATTAGTTTTTCTATCCTTAAGTAGAGGAAGTTTGCTGCTATGATACTGTTGAAGATCCAGCTATTACCTGGGATTTGACTCTTTCTTGTCTGACTATAATTTGAAGATTTGTTCTTTTTTAGGGTGTGGCATGTTATTGCACATTCTTTTAATGTTTTCTTGTTAATTTTTATTTCTTCTGTGTTTTATGGTCTTATTCTATGTAACTGAAAGTTTTCCTGTGCCCGCCAGGCTCCCATGACCTCACGGTCATGTAGCCGCTCAGACCTAAATGAATACACAGAGGCTTATATTAATTATGAACTGTATGGCCTACTGGTTCAGGCTTCTAGATAGTTAGATCTTACATCTTAAATTAACCCATTTCTATAAATCCATACTGTGCTATGTGGCTTATGGCTTACCAGTATCTTTACATCTTGCTTCCCATGGTGGCAGCTGGCAGTGTCTCCTCTATTCTGACTTTCTTCTTATTATTCTTGAGTTAGAATGTTCCACCTAACCATATTTTGCCTCACCATTGGCCAAACAGCTTTATTTATCAACCAATCAGAGCATTATATTTTCACAACATACAGAAAGACATTCTCCCATCACTTCCCCTTTTCTTTCTAAACAAAAGGAAAGTTATAACTTTAACCTAGTAAAATTACATATATTAAGCGAGAGTTACAGTTACAATATCTAGTCTATTTGTATTTTGTAAAATTAAAGAAAATATTTTATCTATCCTATATTTGTGAGTCTAAAGTCTCATGTCTAATTAATCTTTTATCATAACCAAGGAAAATTATAACTATCTAGTCTTCAACTACATCAAAGACCTCAGAAGGATGTAATATTACCTAAGTAAACAGGAAATGCATTGTAAGCAACTTCCAAAAATCTAGAATGACAGACAGATGGCTGCCTTAACAGTCACCAAAATTTCTGCAAAATAGGGGCATCAATTTTTAGCCCCTAGGCCTAGAGTCTCTCAGTCATTTTTCTCTGTGTCCTGTAGAAGGTCTGGCAGTTTCTTCTGTGAAGCAAGAACCTGAAGGACCATTTTGCCTTGTGCAGTTCAGTGATCACCTTCCTATGGGTCCTGCATGTTCAGTCAATACAACATTTTGTGAAGCAGTCCAGGCAAGAACAGTTTCTTGCCCAAAGAAGAAGATAAACTACATATGGAGTATCTTCAATGCCCATCTTTCTCTTTGAAGTAAATTGGTGTTGCCACTAACAGATGTGTCTCACTGTCCAGAAAGTCCAAGTTTTTAAAACATTTTAAATGCCGTATTCTGTAGGTCTTTGAAGTGTTTGAAGATTACCTAACTAATTGAATTATATTTATGCATACCAAGAAAACTTAATATGACTATAAGTTTGATTCTCATGGAAGACATTGTTAATCTGCATTTTTTAATTATCCATTACAATTTAAACAAGTTACATAAACGTAATATATATATAATATATATATATTATATATATATAATCAATTCTAAATTTGTATCAATAAAGTGAAATCCATAGCAATGTAAAATATATTTAAACATGTTGTTGCTCTTTAAAAGTAGGTTATTCAGTTTACACTTTCATCCTATCATAGCTATACTATCCCCTTTTCTTCTTTAGAAAGAGACTGCATTTATAATCAATCTGCTTTAAATAAAAATAAACATTCATAAAAATATTTTGGGAATTTGGGTGTAACTTTTCACACTACTTCCTGCTGGATGAGGGCAACTGGCAATCTAATGAGGATCCTGAGAAATTTAAAAATTATGGTCAAGTCCTGACTGGAGTAGTCTGTGATGCTATATTCTCTGAGCCAGTTGCCTTGAAACTGGTTTTGGATTTTGAATCATTTGGGCCTCTCAAGGGGTCTTCCTTGTTTGAACCATATTAGCCTGGAAGCAATCCACAAGTTCTCATCTTCTGTGGAAACAAAAGCAGAATCTCTTTTCCAAAATAATATATCCTTAGACATAAACCTTGAAGTCCAGATACCTTTAAAATGTATATATTGGCTTAACTCAACAGCTTTTACATTTAAATGTCTTTCTTCAGTTAAAAATCCCAAAGACAACATAATCCAGACTCTGTGTGATATCCATCTTTATGTGGCTTATTTTTTATATTACCTTTACTGTCTCTTTAAAGAGTTTATTTTTTAAACTATTTTTATATAAGTGTCTATATTTATTTTTTCTCTCTTCCAAGCCTACATACATTTTTAGACACATTGTAAAGCATTTAGAGTCTTATTCTATCTGAATCTGTCTTATTGTGAATCTACTGCTTTAAACTACAGCATTACTAGGACTGAAATGGCAGCTTTGGTTGCTGGCTCTGCCCACCTCAGTTTTCCAACACGGAGGTGGTACTTTTTACAGCTGGCTCTGGGAACCAAGCTTACCACAGATTCTGGGAAGCAGTGCGTCTATGCTTCTTTCCAGCAAGTATAGCCCAGAAATATCTCTTTTTTCTTCTTCTTTTTTTTCACTAGTAAAAGCTATATCCACCAAGCCCACATGCTGCAAACCTGCCATAGAGTAGCTCAAGCCTACAGTATGCAACTGGCCTGAGAGGGACAAGTAGGAAGCTCATTAGCTTTATTTTAGAATCTTTTTTAAAAAGCTTTCTCAAGTTTTAGATGGAAACTGTTGCCCCACACTTTGGCACCATTTGTAACTGAAAGTTTTCCTGTGCCCGCCTGGCTCCAACAGCCTCAAGGTCCCACAGCTGCTCAGACCCAAATGAACAGATAGAGGCTTATATTAATTATGACCTGTATGGCCTACTGGCTCAGGCTTCTAGAGCGCTAGATCTTACATCTTAAATTAACGCATTTCTATAAATCCATACTTTGCCATGCAGCGTGTGGCTTACCAGTATCTTTATATCTTGCTTCTTATGATAGCAGCTGGCAGTGTCTCCTCTGTTCTGCCTTTCTTCATCCTCCTCTCTAGTTAGAATGTCCCACCTAACCCTATTCTGTCTCACCATTGGCCAAACAGCTTTATTTATCAACCAATCAGATCAACATATTTTCACAGCATAAAAAAGACATTCCCCCATCAAATCTGATAGTCTTTCTCCTATCTGACTTATTCTTCTTGGAAGAATTTTCATGAGTTTTCTAACTGTGTTGTTGAGTTTTTTAATTCAATCTTCAATTCAGCTTGTGTTCCCAATAGAGTTTTTCCTTGCTAAATTCAAATTTCAAATCTCAGATTCATTTGTCAATGCATTCAGTCATATATTTGTGTTTTTGTGGGCTACTCATCTTTGCTTTTTGGAGGCGCTCATGAGGCTCCACTTTTTGCTGTGGAGCTGTTGGCAATTACTATTGGCATCTGATGGTTGCTGGGTAGGAAGCATAATTTATGTGACAGAGAGTTTATGGGTATGATTCCTAAGCACATGTAGTCAACACTACTGGGGTTCAGTGAATTATTAAAAAAATAATGATGGCAAAAATGTGGGAGGGATATATCCTGGGGTGTCTGAGGAAGTGAAAGTGGAGATCAAGATACATTGTAAATATTTATTAAATCATCAAAATGTAGGAAGTATATATAGGTATTTTAAAAATAAACTTAGCAGAAAAATTAAAACATAATTAAATATATTTTTAAAAAAATACTCAAATATAGATGTTAACCACATAGTGAAACTCAAAATATGTAGTTCTTTAAAAAGAAACAAACTGAAGTGTATAAACAGTAGTGTTATAAGACTTATAAGTATTGTATGTAGAATTATATACATATGAATGTAGCATTATAAACATTATACTATATCTTAAAAGTACTTGTCTTAGTTACAGATTCTATTGTTGTGAAGAGACACCAACTCTTAATACGAAAACATTTAATTGCGGTGGCTCACTTATAGTTTCAGAGCTTAGTCCATTATCATCATGGTTGGACATGGTTGCATGCAGGCAGACATGGTGCTGGCTATATCTTGATCAAAAGGCAACAGGAAGTGGACTGAATGTCACACTGAGCAAAGCTTGAGCAATAGAGACTTCAAAGCCTATACCCACAGTGACACACTTCTTCCAAGAAGGCTACATCTACTTAAACAAGGCAACTCCTCCTAATAATGCCACTTCTTTGGGGGCGGGACATTTTTTTAAACCACCACAGTGCTTATATAATATTTGTGAAAATAAATTCTACTTTGTTTACTTACATGGTCATTAGGTCATGAAAAATATTTTAATAATATCTGTCATAAAAAACTTTGAAGAGTTGAAAACTAATAAAATAAAATTAGAAAGGAAAACATGTTTCTGGGAATTTAAAAACTATAATAATGGTAAACAGTTTTTACTTGCAAGAGGAAATACAGAGTAGGTTTAAGATTTCTATTTTAAAATAGCTATATATTCACAGGGGACTGGAAAGCTCAATCAGGAGAGCAACAGACTTTTAATATGTGGGTTCAGGATTCAAGTTCCTGTTCAGAAACTAGTGTTCACGTATATCACCTTAAGAAGATAAATGGCAATCTTCCCTTCCTAAAGCATGTATTTATTTGTCATATATGAAAATAATCATGGAGTACTGAAAGCAATGAAGATAAAAACACATAAGTTTTGGTAATGATAATTACCAAAGATAAAATTCAAACTCAAAATATTGAGAGATACAAAGCATGTGAAATAGGCAGATGTTGGATTAAAAATCTTAGTGACAGATATAAACATATAAAAAACAAAATGAATACAAAAGTTCAAATTTGGGTCTTTGAAAATTGACAAAATGACAACATACTAGAGATATTAATAAAGAAAACAAAAATCAGAAATCTCAGCATGGTTGCTCACACCTGTAACCCTAGCGCTTGTGAAGCTGAAGCAGGATGATTGTGAGTTTGAAGAGAGCCTGTGCCGGTCTGAAACCCTTTTTCAAGAACAAAATGCAAAACCAATGAAGAAAAAGTTCAATAGACAGAAGCAATATAGTAGGAAAGGGATATTTGAAAATAGCAACTAAACGTATCACAAAAATTAAGTATATGCACCCCGTAAGAAGTTTCATCCAGAGCTGGGGACAGAGCTTGGCAGTTGCATCCATTAGATTTTTTGCATATTAAAGATAGAAGATTGAAGAGTTGTAGAATCTTGTTCCATGGTTACATAGAGTAGCTTAGGCCTATACTTGTATGGCAGGGTCAGATTCCTGACATTGTAAACAGGAAATCTGGGTTGCACTAGAAAACTCAAGATTCGGAGATGCCAGAACCATGAAAATTCTGCCAATAAAAGCTTTGGGCACCTAGTGAAGTCAATGTTAGGCAGAAAGTTTGCATGTTGCAAGCAGCAGAGCTGCAGAGTGGGTACAGCCAAGTCATTTGCCCCAGCTGTTCCCACTAGTCACAGATGCTGGATATTGAGCTGAGGGATTTGGTGATTCCTCTGCTAGACTTTGGTCTTTTTTTGGTCATATCATATCATTGCTTGTTATGCCTTAATTCCTCCCTTCTGGAATAGAAGTGTTAAATCTGTGTTACTACATTTTAGATGTATTTTTATTTTATAAGAACTCACAAGTAAGAAATTGAAATAGGCCTTAGATGATATACTTACTTTGGACTTTTAGATGGTGTTGGGATTTTTAAAGAGGACTGGCCTTTTTCTCTGCTTTAGTTGGTCATGAGCCCATGCAAATTAGGGTAAGGTAATGGTTTAGAAGTGACCTGTGGACATCAAGTTGACAAGGACTGAGTTGTGGTGCTTAGTGATCATTGTCAACTTGACATGATCTCGAATCACCTATAAGACAAGCTTTCACATCAACTTGTAAGGGATTGTTAGGGATCCAGGCATGCCTGTGATGGCTTATGTTAACGTGGCTAATTGAGATGGGAAGATGGTAAAAGTGAGCAGCACTTTTATCTGGGCTTGTGTCATAGACTATGATAGAAGAATGCTATCTAAGCACAAGCATTCACTCCTGTGTTTATTGATCACAAATGCTCTATTTTCCCATTGAAGACAATGTTGCCTGTAGCTGGAGAGTTTTCTCTCTGGGTCCTGCCAAGCCCCGGCAGTCCGACAGCCCACTTATAAAATAAACACACAGATGCTTACATAATTTAAACTGTTTGGCCTAATGGCTCAGGCTTCTAGCTATCTAGTTCTTACATCTTAAATTAATCCATTTCTATAAATCTATACCTTGCCACGTGGCTCATGGCTTACTGGCATCTTCACATGCTGCTTGTCATGGTGGCAGCTGGCAGTGTCTCCCCCCACCTTCCTGTTCTCTCAATTCTCCTCTCTGTTAGTCCCACCTATCCTTCCTGCCTGGCCACTGGCTAATCAGTGTTTTCTTTATTGACCAATCAGAGCAACACATTTGACATACAGACCATCCCACAGCAGTTGCCTACTATGTCTGTCTAGCTTTCTGTTTCTTCAGAACTGTAATCATGAATGCATATTGAATTTTATAGGATACCATTTTTATAATCAATGGAAGTGATCCTATGATTTCTATATATAAGTCTAATAATGCAGTTTATCCTATTTATTGCTTGGCATATATCTAACCCACAGTGTCTGGATGAAACTCACATGGTCATGCTTTATTCCTAATGTGGTATTAAATTCACTTTGCATGTCTTTTATTTATTTATTTTTTTTTGTGGGTTGTTCTTTTTTTTGACAATATATTTTTTTTGAATTTATTTCATTTTATTTTACAATATAATTCAACTTTACATATCAGCCATAGATTTCCCCATTCTCCCTCCTCCCGCCCCGACACCCTCTCCCCGGCCCACCCCCCATTTCCATCTCCTCCAGGGCAAAGACTCCCCTGAGGATTGAGATCGACCTGGTGGACTCAGCCCAGGCTGGTCTAGTCCCCTCCTCCCTGGCTGAGCCAAGGGTCTCTACTAAGCCCCAGGTTTCAAACAGCCAATTCATGTACTGAGCACAGGACCCGGTCCAACTGCCTGTATGCCTCCTAAACAGATCAAGCCAATCAACTGTCTCACCCATTCAGAGGGCCTGATCCAGTTGGGGGCCCCTCAGCCATTGGTTCACAGTTCATGTGTTTCTATTCGTTTGGCCACTTGTCCCTGTATTCCATCCATCCCTGTTTCCCAACAACTCTTGCTCACATAAACCCTCCTCCTTCTCGCCAATTGGACTCCCGGAGCTCCACCCAGGGCCTGATCGTGGATATCTGCATCTAGTTCCCTCAGTCACTGGATGGGGTTTCTAGCATGACAATTAGGGTGTTTGGCCATCCTATCACCAGGGTAGGTCAGATCGGGCTATTTCTTGACTATTGCCAGCAGTCTATTGTGGGGGCATCTTTGTGGATTTCTGTGGGCCTCTCCAGCACTTTGCTTCTTCCTATTCTCATGTGGTCTTCATTTATCATGAACATTCCTTGTGTTCCCTCTCTGTTCTTGATCCAGTTGGGATCTCCCGCTCCCCCAAGTTCTCTTTCCCTCGCCCCTCGCCCCTCATTACC